>JAOQGN010135289.1:0-11517 GCA_027564295.1 Himantozoum antarcticum
ATTGTAATATTAGCGTTTGATTGGCTGTTGATCTGTTGATTCATTCAGGCATATCAGTATCATTAGCTGGTTCCATAATACACATTGATCAGTAGATATTGCAGTATACTGACTGGGCTGTAATCGTAGTCTACTTCTCCACGTTGTAATGCACTAGTTACTAGTAAATGTAAATACTAGTTAGTATTATCAACTAATCCTCTCCAATCAGCTGGTATTGGATAATAGTACTTTTGGATATTAAAACCTTTGGATATCAGAACTCTACTTTAGAGCCATCACAGTTGTGAGTCTAATGGTTCTGGGTAGCCTTGGTCGCTTTTAAGACCATTTTTGCTTGATCTATACGGATGACATTTGCGACGTACCCTCCAAATATTGCACAGTGGTGAGTGTTAACGTCATATCTTTTGCGTTTTGCTCCATTGTGGCAGGTAGTTCAGGTTTGTAGGTTTATTTGCAGATATGGCACTGTCAGTGACTTTGCTATGCCAGCCTTTTAAGGCTACTTTACTTGGCAGGAATGGCAGGCAATTATTGGGCTGGGCAGCTCTCGCTGTTAATAGTTAATACCCTAGTTTGGGAGCTGAAGTCCAAACCTGAACACTCTTTTGGGAATTCACTAAACGGTAGTTAGTTATGGTTTAGAGTAGCTTCGAGCCGGCTCTATCTACCCACTACTACCCTGGCCAAACATGTACTTTTCCTTCACATAATGTTAGTTATACCACAGTACATTTTGTGCAAATGGTAGCTGCCTGCATATTAAGCCTATCTTTGGTATTCCAAATATTGCGAACGATATTTTGCGGATTTGTTATTTCGTGCACGTACTAGCTAGCGGGCATGCTTATCTGTTAATGGTCTAATGATCATTTTTCTACTTGTACATCCAACCTGGTCATCTAATGAACACTGCGGTCATTGGCGGGAGTAGTATATCACGGCATTGAAGGTCAGGTGCCCTATAGTGCCCTAGGTGGCTCTATATTCCAGTCTTCTGATGAGTAATTGACTTTGGACCTGTGGTCCTTTGGTACGAATTCTACATAATACAATAATTTAGTGTTTTCTCTAATTTAGTTTTGTCAATAAGACTAAGAGGCATATTAAGCATAAAATGCTACACTGTGGGACACTTTAACGCCTAGTCCAGACGTTCAGATAATTATAGGACCAAATCCTTTTCTGATGAGTGGGGTGATCCTGATCGGAACAGAGGCGAAATCTGATGGTTCTGCTCAGTCCAGGCTGTTTTGAACAGTTGAACTTAGCTGACGAGATGGTCTGGAAAGGTAACAATATCTGCGCTTTGGTTGGTTGAAATGGTTTCGTGTCTGCTACCCAGGCTGACACCACACTTATCAACTGTCTTGCATTGACTGGTTGGTCTATAATACACCGATTCCATTTTCGCAATTTTTGGAACTACGCGGCTCCGCATTTTTGAATCGTGTGGAGGTGGATGATGCATATTCCGAAATCCCAGTGACCAGGATCGAAACTGGTATCGAACCTATAATAATCATCCGAAAGTCTGGATTAAGCTTAATACCGGGTTAACAAAATATTGCAATGGGAATGCTAATAAATTAGGAATCTTATTGGCAATTCATTGCAAATTCACTGCCAACAATTACTGGTATTTAATAGCAAGGAGTTGGAGTGGGGAGGAGTAGAAACAGTGTGCATTATAATGATTGACATAATTATATATAATGCGCAAGGAGTTGTCTACACTTCAGGACAACATTTCTGACAATATTCAGCCAATCAAACGCCATAGATCTATCTCAAGGCTATTTGGAGATCGCATTTGCAGCAAGCAACCAGCAAGGCTTTTGCTGATATAAAGAGGTTCCATTATGACATCACAGTTTTGTCCAATTACCGACCTCCACAGAACGGATTCCCTAAAACTCGTGTATCAGATTTTCAGCAGCAAGAGGCCATGAGTTGGCCTACAAGTTTGTAATTGAGCATTTACTCTATTAAATTTTCTATGCATAATGCTAAAATCCATCCTACCGGAATATAAAAACACATGAACTTTGCTATCACCATATCTGTAAGCCTAGGATTTCTCTCTGCATCGCTAAAAAGGGATTTTCGTTGCGAGTAAAAGTGATGTTTTTGGACTAAATTTGATGATTCATGGACAATTTTTCTGCGAATAACACTGCTTTTACTCTCCAGAAATAGGCAAATCGGATAGTTATAACGTTGAGCTTGAGTAATATGCGGCACTTCACTAAAACGATGTCATTTATGAGATAAAATAGCTAGATAATGGTGAAAATCAGTCGGTGTCAGTTTTTCCATGGTGTATTGAGAAATTTGGCATTGCTTTAGGAAGATATATAACATTTTCCCACATTCGTTGTCTTCTTGAAAGTATTCTCACAAGTCATTAGCATCATTAATGCCTTGGTATTCACGGAATATGTCTGAGAAGCTTAACATGTTTTTTCAACAGAACTTTTTGTCCATCGCACAGATCGGTTTCCACTCCTCCCCGCTCCAACTCCTTGATAATAGTGACCTGTAATAGGTCATTGACAACATATTGTTACTTGTTTAAAACAAATAGATTCATTTCATCAATGGAACATAATTGACACTGCTGTAGGAAAGCGAATTTATCTAATATATATATTATATATGCATGTATATATATATTCAATGGCTTGTGGCCAGTTGCCAAATATGACACTGTCCGCTACAATTAATGGAATCTGTTCCAATGCCCAGAGACATGGTATCAAGGCCGATGCAAGGCAAAGTCCCCTATATTTACAGCAATTAAACTTTGGCAAGCCTAAATGTTGATGTACACATAATGGTTCTTTGAATTCGTGTCCCTGCATACTTTTGCGGAATGGCAATATATCAAGAATGGCCTGGGAAACAGGGCTACATTATGTCCAATACCAGTGATCCGGTAAATCATAGGTTTAATCTTCCACATAAAGAAGATAACTCCGAGCTAAAATTTGATTCTATAAAATTCCCATTTCCAATAACACTCAACACTGCCACACAAGTTGACTGATTTTATTGCGCAAGCCTGAAAAAATGCGACACTTTCTCCATTAGTAAGGAAAATGGGAATTCCCAAAACCCCATTCTGAAACAAGCACTAAATGTAAATACACAAATAAAGTTATTCCCCTCCGAAAAGGGTTGCAGTTATTCAGCGTATCATTCTATTGGGCATATTTATTGACACTATTATGGTTACGCGGCCTTGATCTTGCATAAATATGTTATTTGTAAATTCTATCGCTATTGCATCAATTGACAAGGCTGGTGTATGATGGTGCCATGCTGTTGTAAGCTCTCGAGTAAACGTCGCATAGTATGCTACCGGTGCCTTTCGAATTAAACTTATATGTATAATTGAAAATTTGTAATGGAACATTTTAACTGCACACCTTGACGCTGAAACTGCAATGCTCCTTTACAAATATAGTAGTTATCAATTATCATCTAGTGTTGCAAAAATAACTATAATTGTCAAATCACGTCGCGTTGGGTCAACCTGTACACTTTCTGTTCCATCGAATGTTCGGTGTTTAATTAGTTTTAATTTCATTTGTAATAAAATAATTTTTTTAGTCATAAAGACTCTTTATTGTTTCAATGTTAATGTTTAATAAATAGGCCCTATATAGTTTTATAATTTGTATGCTTTTGTTTTATTCCCAAACTCTATGTTCGCAAAATTACTGAAAACAAGCAATCATTTATTAATTAATTAAACGTCGTAGGGATGGCCATGTTTTGTGTATGTTTATCCACAGAATATGTACAGGAAACTGCTGATATTGCAATATTTAACAAACATGGTCGCTTTCAGAGAGATGGTGCTTGAAAGCAATCATGTGAGGAAATATGATATTATGATGATAATCTAAATATGTAAATGGCTGGAGGTCATTTTTATGTTGAAACATTTTGGGATGAGGAAGAAGAGGGTGGTTATTGTTCAGTAAAAAGTATACAATTTCGGTAGGCTTTGGAAGTTACCCAAAATGACTAGAAGCTCTGATTGGTGTATAGGCCTACACTCTGAGCAAAGTCAAAACCGTTTATTAATTTAATTTAAAATTGAAATAATCTTTAGATCAGCTATTGTAGCAACATGAGGACAACTTCCACAAGTCAAACTCTAGTTCCAGCAGTAAACTGTTTGCTGGAAATTGAATGTTGTTCGCTCAGTTGATCGCAGTACAACACTCTAATCCATTGAATGTTGAGTGCTGATGAATATTGAATAGTAATCGATATTTTGTGTGTCATTGGAATACTAGTTAGTACCAACGGGTTCGGTTCGTACTTTGAAGCACAAGTGTCTCTATTTGTTCATTAACTGCCACAAACCAAAAACCAAACCATCTAACCCCAAACACACATCTATAAGTTGCCATTTAGGAACCGTTCGTATGATTCGAACTGCCGGAGTCTATTTTTATCTGGTTTTCAGATTACGTCAAAAGCGTCGTGTTAAAGTCAATTGGAGAATGAATTTCCATTGTTGGAAGGATAGTGCACAATCAGGAAATTTGTACATAGATATTATGCATAATAGTCAAAATTCAGATTATGTGATGTTTAACAGGGATTGGTTGTAGCCTACACAGCTTGTAGAATACAGATGTAGAATTGTAGATTTAATCTGTCCAGTTGTGTGATGTGCATTTTTTGAACTAGTCATCGTGTTAGAATTAGTGCAGTTAGTCTTCTAGTTTCAATTATTTGTTTCAATTTGGCTAGTCCTTGACACCTCTGAACTACAAGCTTGGATGACAATTAAAGGATTCAGTAGTCTGCATTGAGGTAGCTTTGTTGGCATAGTACTAGTAGTTATGAGATTAGGAATTAACTGATATTTATTTCACCAATTGGAAGTGTGTGTGTGTCAATTTGTAAACATTTAAATAGACAAAGAGGATCAGATTTAAGTGGATCCTGGTTGTGGAATTAATAGATTGGGTAATTGTTGTAGTGCGTACTTTAATAACTTACCAAACACCTGATTATAAATCTGTTTAGATGCTAAACTATCAATAGTCTGCAAACTGTTATGCAAAGATTTTTGTTGTCAGTAATTATTATCACAGATTATAACTTTCTAGTGTAGGCCTATTATTGTTGACTTGACTAGTTGGCTACTAATTGCTAGTGCTTACAGTCAATAATTATAGTAACTACATGTAGTTATAATATTTTCTAGTATCAATATCCAGTAATCATCGATCAAAATATACTAGTAAAGCCTGTTTTATTAGAAAGTAGGTACGCTTCAGTAATCACAATCAAAGTTTGCACCTGAGGTGTGGTATAACAGATCTGACGACTGGAAGATAGTGTTGAGGAATGAGGGCAGTAAGATGGGTGGAATAGAGGGGGTCTGCCAGATCACCCGTAACTAGTTTTGCCATCCTATGTTCCTGCCAAAAGTTCGTAATTGTGTAGAAACCCTAGATTCATTATATAAGTCATGGTCAGGTTAGCGAGAAGCTGTTAAAAGACGCCTGACCACAGAATGGGCAAACTTATTAATTAAATAACGAGCTCTTGGTTAGTTGAAAATACCACTAACCGACTTTCTTGTGGAAAGTATTAGATTGAATTGTTGAAATTGGGAGTTGTTGTTTCTTACTCTGAAAGGTGACCTTCGAGGGTGTGGAATGTGTATGTGAATGGATATCAATATTGCTCTGTTTTGTTTTACAGAGAAAGTTCTGCAACAGATTCCGGTAGGCAACTCCGGTCATTCAATGCAGTTAACACACCGTCAACAGTAGATGCTTATCAAGGCGCCCAACTGAAACACAGATCAATGCCATTTTTAGTTGTATGCTAAAGTATGCCAAACCCCAAACCCCAAACCCCAAACCCAACGACCAACCTATAAAAAAGGCCTTGACCGTCTGTTTTTTGTGTTTGTATAGTCATTTAGCAATCGGGGCTTTCCATTGCTATTATAGCTTCATAGTGAGTGTCCTGTAATCTTAATTGATGCAGTTGCCATTGCAGCCTTTTAACCTACAGTGACACAATGTTTTGGTTTCGTAGGAATGATAGACTTCAGGCCAAAGAACGGCGAAAGAAAGTGACGCCTACCGTTGGTGTCAACTTGGCTGGAGCTAACGCTGAACCTGTTGCCGATGACGGTGGATTGTTTCCTGTTCGTGCTGTCAGGGTTTGTTGAATCAATTTACATTTAATCCGTTTAAATAGGCTTACATTTAAATATTTATTTCCGAATTGCCGATAATTTACAACATATTTTACGAACATGAACATATTAGCCTAATCGGATATTTTCTCTTTCAAATCCAGATAAATCGCAAGTTTTCTATATTTTGAAACTCGTTTTGGTCAGTTCTGGTTGGATACCCAATCTACCGATGCAATACGAGTGGTAAGTTTACTATTATTTCAAACATTTAGTTATCGCATAGATCCTGGACTTAGATCTCTTCTCTGCTCCGCGACATCGAAGCTGGTTAAAAATTAATAGGCCTATGCTTGTTAAAAACCCGGACTAGACCCTGTTACCTTCTTTTCCATTCAAGACCGTAATCAGCTCAACATCAGTACATCAATTTTACCTGTCGTTAAAGAAATGGGCGACATTTGTTTGTGCATTGAACTGAATCATGGCCTGGACCTATATTATGGTGCCGATGCCATGGTGCCGATGTTGCCTCGCCATATCCTTTTGTCTGGGAATAAACTCAAAATTGAATTTCAAATTTAAGTATTAAAAGCCTTATAGAGAGTCATAGTGATTTATAGCAGCACCCACCAGTTAGTAGTATTGTCCTCGTAGTTGCTTCAGTTGTCTAAAATATGGTATAGTCACTCATTGCTTTAGCCAATATAGTCTGCTTATTCTGTTCCGTGCTATTTGCATTTACTGGCTATTAATAACAGTTATTATTTATAGCACAAGGTATACGCAGGCAGCTCAACTGCAATCCCAGTCTGTATTTTCAATCATTTATTGTAATTGTAATGCCAATTATCTAGGCTTAAAGACAGTGTCTTGTCAAGATTATCTGTAGAACAAAGGCTTGACACATTTAATTTTGCTGTTTGCCACCATGTAAACCAACACTATTTATCAATCTATACAGTCAATCTGCGGTGCAATGACAAATTTAGCATTTTAACCAGATTGTGCATGTAAATATTGCCAAGCTGCCCATGTCCAATCTGGGGGGGGCTTGGAGGTGCTGTCTGCTGTCAGTCTAGTGATGCCGTCACTGGTCACTGTCCGTCATCTTAACTTTGCGTATGTCCAATACTCATAGGAGCGGTAGCTGTCAAGTGACTGTGAGCTACTTTAACATTGTTAAAACTCCTTTACATGAAATTTTATGATTTATGTGTTATTCACATACTACATAGTTGGGGAAAAATTGGCACACACATTAAGGTGTCTTGCATTGATTAATTCATGTGCACTCCGCTCAATATGGCATGTCAGTGATAACAACCATGTTGTTCTATTATCTATGATTACAGTATAAATATATAATAGCCTATAGAGTATAACAGCTACTAGTACACTGATATGATCAAAGTTTATTTTATCATTTTTGCAATTGATAGCTAGAAATTGCAAGGTGCTTGCTATCTCACCATGTATCCACTCAGCTGTCTTTAAGCCTTACTAACCCTTACTATTATACTTTAGGGGCATTCAGAGTAGGGAAAGATATAATTGGAAGTTGAGATCTTTGCAGAGACTTATACTTTCCAGTGTGATGCAATTATGATTATCGCGCCAAAATCCCGACAAACTCCCAACAATTTATCCTGAAGCTGTTATTTTGTTTTGTACCGAAATGTAAATGAAATGTAGATAGATATTCATTATACATTGCTAGAGGGAAGGATACCCATGCAGTCCACAATCAAAATTAAACATGTTGCAAGATGGATCACAGTCTATCTGGGTGATTCATTCATGCCAGCCGAAGATGATAATTAGCTTAGTATTATTTCTTAGGTAAAACCTAAACAGGATGACGAACTCACCAAAAGGATTAAAGGACTGTTCTCACAGACCGACTCTCCTGTCCAGCAATTCTCAAACAGGTAGGTTAGGTGGTTTTCTTAATACCCGTGTTCTCCATCTACTTTCGACTCACTCAATCCAAGCCGTCGATCATAATTGTTGTTACCGGATTTCAGCATTTCCGCCTATCTACGATGTGGAAAGGAGGCATATGCTTACTACATAAATATATTGCAAGAAAGTTTATTGCCTAAATCATTTGATAAACATTTAAAGCTGTCACTTAGTTGCGAGGAATGGGATGTTGGATTGACGTGTGAAGGCGTATGATCTGACTGGAAAGGACAGCCATATTGTCCCTTGGAGCTCCAGTGTTGGCACCACTGATCGCATATCTCCTTTACTACCATTTTAGCTACTTTAATACCACTTTAATAAATCAGTGATACTGAATATCACTGCTTTTCAAACTTTTTTGCACTTTGTTTTAGCTACCAGTGAATTATAATAGAGAGTCTTAGCACGGAGTTATCAGCTCGACGGCGTCGTGGCCACGACGTCGCTTGGTGTACACAAAAGTGTGACATGGCACGGCGTTGTCAGGAAGACGGTGTGAGATTCGACGGCTATGAGCCCTCGATGGCATCGATCAAAACGCCATCGGAAATCCTTATTTTGTAGTGTTTCCAGAGGATTCTAAATTGTTCTAATATTTTTATTTAGCTCTATAAACTACTTAACTCGGTTGTTTGACATTTAGTCTGACATTTTCCACTATTATAATTAATATAACTATAATATAAATATTTAAGCCAAAGCATCAAAAATAAAAATCTTGTTTCAGGGTACATAAATTTAGACTATTGAAAATGTATAATTCTGAAACAACTGCACGAGTTTGTCTATTTGTGGCTGATATCCGGCAACTATTTAATGGTAACAATGAGATAACACTAAAGAGAACACAACTCCTAAATACAACGCCTCGCTAAAAGCTGTTTGGATAGTGAACCCGGTCCTTGAGGATCCCGTACTGCAAACAGTCGCCGTTGAACTGACCACTCTGTGCTAAAACTCTCTAATATACAAAAAATATTATTTGGTATTATGTTCTCTAATTAATTCATGGAGTTGGTAGTGTGCGTTGGAGGCAATGTAATCAATATGAGCCATTTAGGAGGCACTCACAGTGACGTAGTTGGTGAATGTCTGTGCTAAGCCACCATCAATCAAACGACTGACATTTCGCATCCAAGCATTATAATACCTGTAGTAGTGAATACATGGTGAGCAGGTTCTACTAACCGTAGGCTGTAGCAAGTAGCAGCTTAGTTGTTGCTCATTACTTGCCACCATACCATATCTGTTGGTAGCGATATGCACTTGACCTGGACATGTTTGACCGGTTAGACTGTCATGTTGAGAGATAGACTGCAAGAGGTGGTATAATTGTGGAAGGATGGTATTTGCTCCTTCGCATCTGCATCTATCAGACACGATATTATACTGTTTATTGTAGTCCTAGTCAAATGACCTCTAGATTGCCACCAGTTGATGATAAACAAACATACGCACTTGGTGATATGACTCACTTGGGCCCCATGAAAACAGAATCCCTTGGCCGTCCACCTAATCACATACAGCCGTCACCCAACTCTCTGGTACCGGAGAGTGCCAGGAGTTCATCCAAAAGTCGCGAGCCAAAGAAGAAATCAGAAGGTTCGGAACATAAACATAAGCACAAGGACAAGAAACGCAAGTCATCACACAGGTTAGAGTTATTTAGTACTGTGGCAGTGGATAACAGGACAGTTTAGTTTCATAGCACATTTTCAATTTTGTTGGCATTCATAGCAAATTTCAAATTGCCGACGGTACGATGAATTGGCAGCAGGCAAATTGCTATCTTACAGGGAGTTAGTTCGGTTTGTCAGGTGAAAGTTGGAGACTAGTGACTGCCTTCAGTTTTGTAATGGAAACATCCAACTGGCACTGGGACATAACATTTAGTTTGCAGCCGGCTCGTCCCTGCTGCATGTCGTTTCTCAGTTGAACTCTGAAATGTGTTCGTCATCTCTTACTATGCTGCAGTTGTTAGCCCAACAGTACTGTAAGATAGCAACACATTTGAGTTTCTGCAAATGTTATTCCCGTACTCTTAGAATAGCAGAAGTATATTTTCTATATGAGTTGAATCTACAGGGTCAAAAATGCAAACTGTATGATATCATTTTTGGTTACAGTTTCACTCACGCCAGTAACTAGTTAGTGACAAACCACATCTTTCAAGTAGATGATTGCAATTTCTATAAACATTGTTTGCCTAGCAATTTGATCATCCAGTAATTACTGTCACACACAGTGAAGAAGTTGCCATACAAACATACATACAGGGATGAATGGCAATGTGTGGTTTGTTTCTCTTGGACCTTTTGCTGTTTGATTCTATGTTACAGGTAACTTATGTTTCCAATGAATCCAGTACCACCAGGATTAGCACTGATTACCTGGTAGATTATCAAGCCTAGATTGAAAGCTTTGATCACTCAATTGAATGAATGATTGATTACAACGACTACATAGCCTCAGTCCATGGAATGTTAAACAGCCTGACTGTGTCTTTGCATACTAGAATGACTTGGTTCTTATCACTTGGACCTCCACCTGTCAGTAGTAGTGCATGTCTGTTAGTACTACTAGGCACTAGTTTCACAATATGATTCACTAGTTAGGTTACAACAACTACTTCGAGCAGTGCGTGTGACTGAATCTTTCTGAGAGTGGGTGCACTCATTTGTTGACGACACTGCCCATCACCCGCTTTGGTCTTACCAATCGGATATTGTGGAAATCGTCATGAAAGATCTAAGAAATTAGTGCAAGTATAGTATACAAATGGGGTGCCAGAATGTCTCGTGTTCAAACATTGGCCTGGGAAATATACATTTGCTATTGTATTGCTTCTGAACTATACTTAGCATTCTTTCGTGGTCATATGGCTGTACCTACTGATTGGCAATGATTATATTTTGTCAGATGTAGGTAGTTAACAAGAACTATGCAATTCTCTCTATTCTCTCTGGTTTCCCGAAGAACTTGTGCTCCTTTACTCTCGACGCTCAGCTCGCAACTGTAGTTATTGGCTCTAATAAAACTCGTTGAGGAGTTTTATTAGATATTGGATGTGTTACTAGGCTTATCACTTGTCAGCGATGTTTAGATTTCAAACTAAATTAATTAAAATTGATTAGGCTTCGCCGATGGTGGGCAACTCTTAATGTCCTTGTCAGTTTTTTAGCATCTGCACTCTGCAGCATTATCCTATCAATAACTGCCGATTGGATCTCCTACAAATATAATTAACAGTTCTTAATGTTTTGTTGGTAATGGATGTCTCGGTACGGATGTCTCCGTACGGATGTCTCGGTGTGGTTGTCTCGGTGTGGTTGTCTTGATGTTCAGTGGTAAGGATGGTGCACTGT
>JAOQGN010135400.1:2879-18288 GCA_027564295.1 Himantozoum antarcticum
CCCCCCACAATACGTATCTTGGGCTTGCCATGGTGTTCTGTCTTATCTAGCTGATCCATTGCCGTCTGTAAGCTCTCAGTGTTTGATGATGCCATACATCCAGCATAGCCGTGGGGCCACAAGGAAGAGCAATGTGTTATAGACACAACTCCATAGCCATGAGTGGCAATCTGCAATCATATACAATGTACTTAGTTGGGTTAGTGTTGTCTAAAATTATAACTGGAAATGGTTGCCATCCTTCAAAGTCGAATCCGCCGCATTTTCTCACACTTAATTTTTCTCATCCCCACATTTTGCCACTACCACTGCCAAACCCCTATTCTATAACCCCAAAACCCCAGATCTGAAAACCCAAGCTCCAAATCTCAAGTAAGTGAGTATGTAAGTATCAAAATATGGAGCGATGGCAAGCTTGAGAGTGACAAAATAAATGGCACTCTTCAACGGCATAGTCAAACTAGCATTAGAGAATAGTGACTCGAATTATATTCTGCAACTGCTACAATGGTATCAAATTGAAGTGTACATATGAAGTTTTGATTGAAATAGTCATGTTTTTCCAAGAAATGTTGGCCAATGGATTGGCTGGTTGCTGGCCAATGGATTGGCTGGATGCTGGCCACTTGGATTGCTTATAGAGTTACGAGTTGCCCACAAAATAATTTCAGTCATTCAGTTATATGGAAAACACAAGCTGAGTTCACTCTGCTAATGCCTAAACCTGGTTCTTACAGATCTGGCAATACTGCAATACTAGTTTACTAAATATGGGCTATGACAAGGCCATCACTTCAATAAACATATATTTGGGTTTAAATTTGCCGTGAGCTTTTACATAACTACCTGAACATGTTGAGAGCTGGAGGCATTGTGGTATGGTGTAGAGAGCTTGTGCGATATGAGGAAGGCAGGGTCAAGGAGAGAATACTCATTCAAGGCATATTTTACCACTCTCAGTATCGTCTCATCAAACTGAATCTTGTATTCAAAGTCACATCTGTAGAAACCATCTTCATGCATGCAGTACCTCCGATCAACTTCATAGTACGTTTGACCACAGTATCTCTTCGTCTTTGCGCGTTCTGCATTACACATTATTGAACTTTCATAGAACTCCCGGGAGAACTGCCTAGTTTGAATTATTGAGTGACAATCTACTTTACTGTGATTTTGAAGAAGGAGAATATTCCTTCTCATTACTGGTGACAGTCTCATTAACAGGCTGGCAAATGGTTTAATGAGAAATCTTGCAGCCAGGTAGAGAAGAGGAGTGTTCCTGTATATATCTAAAGTTACAAGTCTCCTGACATCTGATGGAAGAACACTTTCTAAATCGGGGGTTAGTTGATCAATAAACGTAGATATACATGCATGATGGACAAGGTTATGGCCAAATTGATTCCTCTTTTCCAAAAGTGCTGTAGTAACCAAATCTCCATGAACACTTTTGACATAATCTAGAACTTCGCTAAATACTGCCAACCGTCCCTGCCAAACGGCGTATGCCAATGCAGTGTAGCCATCATTATCCTCCGTAGTGAGAAGAGCAAAAGGTTCCACAGCAGCTTCCACCATAGCACAGGCGATATGCTCATCTTTTGCACAGTGTAAAGCAGTTCTGCCTTGCTTATCCTTTTGAAGCAACAGTATATCACACTGGTTTACAACATTACTGTATACATGCAATGTTGGTATATCCTTTAGCCTTAGCAAAGCTATTTGCTCTGTTCTGTGTAAAGTTGTCTGTACTTTGCAGCAGTGAGTGTAGGGAGGCATGCTGTATTCCGAGCAAGGTTGTATTGTGCACAAATACTCCACAACATCCAGTCTTCCTTCTCTTGCTGCTATATGTAATGCTGTCTGGAGAAAGGCATCAGATGTGAGTAAAAACCTAAGCTGCTTAGTTGCTTCCACTGATTCCACAACCTGCTTTGCAATACCTCTATTTGCAGCGTAATGCAAGGCATTTCTGCCATCCTTGTCAACACAATGTGACAGCTCCTGACACCACATGTTGCACATACACTCAACCACATCATTCCTGCCCGCTCTAGCAGCTACGTGCAGTGCAGTCTGTCCATGATTGTCACTCATTAATAAAAAGTCAGATCGATTGGAATACTGCACAGATTGTACAAGAAACTGGCAAATTTCTTTGTTTGCAGAATGATGCAATGCCGTTCTACCATTTCCATCACGTGTCATGATCAACGGATCGTCCGGTAAAAATGCATTGCATAGATACATAAGTACATCAGTTCTACCACTTTGGGCGGAAGTATGAATCACATTCATTTGATGTCTCACTTGATTGACAAGTACAAAGTCTCTCATACTGTATTTGCTTTCCAGACTCTCTAGCAGAAGCTTTGCTGTTGCAACATCTTCTGCATAGTGAATAGCAGTTCTACCAAGATTATCCTGTAGGGTTTGGAATGGTATAAGATCACCTACAGAAAGGCTACATAAATAGTCAACTAGGTCAATTCTACTATCTCGGGCAGCGATATGAAGCACTGTCCTTCCATGATCACTATTGCTTGAAATCATGTATTCTCCATGATCTACTTGCTCAACACCCCGAATCATATCCTGAATGCATGAATTCTTTGAACAGTGAATTACGACATCATCATTACCATCTTCATCATCGTCACCAACTAGAAAATCATTTTCCACATATGGCAGAAGTATTTTGCACAAATACTCTGTTGTGTCAGGCTGGTAGGGAATCAGCGGATGCACCATGCAATCGACACCCCTCAATCGCTCTGACATTGAAATTGTTTCTATTAATAGTTGTGCAAAGTTCCAATTCTTAACCAGATGAATTTCTTCTATACAATCTCTTTGGTTGTTAAATAACAAAACATAGTCTGGCAGGCGTATGTAACAGAAATACTCGTTGTTTTCTTCTTCTGCCTGATGAACATCTGATACTATTACTTGACTATTTTCTCCTAATTTCAACACAGTGTCCTGTTTCAGTAGATACTTGTTTGCAGCACTGTCAAATGTTGCACAGACGTCCTTCTGCTCCGCATTTGAACCAAAAGCCTGCAGTACTTGAAATAAACATTTAACTACATCTAATTTGTTACTTACAGCAGCAGCCTGCAGGGCTGACATGTTGTACTTAGGGTCAACAAGCAATATATAATCCCATCGACTATCTGAATCTACGGCTTCCAGAATTGAGTACGCTATTTGAGGAGTACTGGCGTAATGCAGAGCTGTTCTTCCATTTTTATCTACTACGTTTACCAGTTGATTACGTGTCACCATGCTACATAGACATTCTACCACTTCCTGTCGACCTTCTCTGGCTGCTGTATGCAATGGTGTTTGTCCATATTGATCAATAGCTACAATAAATTCTGGTAAATTCGCTGGATTTACAGAATTTAATAGGAGCTGCAGAATTGCTGTTGTCTCAGCAAAGTGTAATACATTTCTACCTCTTCCGTCTCGTAGCAATAGTAATTCATCAGCTGTTGAAGGTAGGCCACACAAGTACTCTACCATGTCTGCATCACTGTTCATAGAGGCTCTATGCAGCACTGTGTGTTGATCAATATTGTCGACACACAATATAAATTCTCTCTGCATTCCAGTTGGCACAGCATTGATAAACAATTTCACTAGTTCAAGATTGGCTGCATGATGCAAAGCTGTCCTACCATGTTTATCTCTATGAAATGAGAATTCAACTTCCGTTACAGCTTTTGGATCATAGTAAACTGTATTGGTCTCATTTTCTAGAACATCTTTGTGTAACATTCTTTGTTGGTAGTCTTCATGAGCAGTTGAGAGTACATTTAAGCTTTGGTGCGACATAATGGCTTCTACAGGCGATGTCGGTGTATTACTATTGTTAGTGGTGTAAAGTGCAGGTTGTAGGAACAGGTCATCGGAGATCGAAGAATTAAACAGCAGATATTCCACCAAGTCTCTTCTGCCATCATACGCAGCTTTGTGCAATGGTGTCATACCAGTTTTATCATCGACACTACGCGATACATACTGTAACAGCAATTGGCTGCTGTCTCTACCGAAAGCATAGTGTAACGGAGATTTGCCAAAAATATCTTCTTGTAAGATATATTCATCAGTACAGTAAAGGCATCTAACAAGTCCACAGATGTAATTGAGAACTTCATCCTTGCCGCTTTCGGCAGCTATGTGAAGTACTGTTCTTTTACTGTCGTCTATAGTCAAAACATAGTTGCTATGCCCTGTGACGGTAGCTAAATCTACAAGTATCTTCACAGCTTTGATGCTTTGGGCGTAATGGAGAGCTGTTCTACCATGTTGGTCTCTGCACAACAGTAGGTTATCATTCGGCAATGAATTATTTAGGTTGACTATTGAATCCCTCCGATGAGACTGTTGAGTAACCTGGTATGCATCCTCATTGATAGTGTACTGCATAGCATCCCCATTAATCGCAGTTTGACTATCATTGTAATACAATATATCTCCTTGCCTAAGCAGCTCAACTAGGTTCTGATACAACGGCAGTGCACATGACTCTCCTGCGATTGCTGAGTTGCTCTTGTCGTTCAGCTCATACTGTGGCACTGAGGCGCTTTCTGAACTAAATAAAGGAGAATACCCAGAACGGTCAACGTAGCAGAGATATTCTATCAACTTTGTATCATCCTTAGCAACGGCTTCATGCAGGACAGTCATATCAGTTTCACTACCAATAGACATGAACTCAATTCGTTTTGTAGGTTCCACGGAGTCTACGAGCAGTTGCGCAGTATGCTGATTTGGAGCATAGTGTAAGGCCGTTTTACCATCTTGATCTTTCTTCCACTGCAAAGTCGTATTTAATGAACATAGATATTCTACTACATCATCTCGACTATCGGCAGCTGCTATATGTAAGGCCGTCTGTTGCCGTTTATCACCAGCTGCTATATGGTCGACTAAGCCCACTGGTTGTAATGAATCAACAAGAAACCTAGCAATTTCTGCATTTGCTGCATAGTGTAACCCAGTTCGGCCATCACAATCCCCGACGAGAAAATTTTCATGGCATATAATGCTGCACAAATACTCTACCACACCTGTTCGGCCATCTCTAGATGCTTCATTCAACGCTGTTTTTTGTCTATTGTCTCCAATCCATATGAGGTTGGTCTGCTCAGTTTTCTCCGCTGCACTCACCATAACCTTTGCCGCAGCACTATTAGCAGCATGATGCAAAGCAGTTCTGCCCTGCCTGTTTACATGTAGCAGCAGTTGATGGTTGGATGAGTGAATAATGTGTTGGCACAAAATGTCCACAACATTCTGGTCTCCATGTGCGGCAGCAGCGTGAAGTGCTGACATGCCATCGCTGTCACTACCTATAAACAAATCTACTTCTCTGCTTGGGTGAACAGATCTCAAAAGTGCTCGAGCAGTGTTTACGTTTGTTGCATAGTAGAGTGGGGATCTCCCAGATTCATCCATCGTCAGAATGTGCTGGTCATTCAGAGATTTCGTGGCACATAAGTACTCTACCACCTCATTTCGGCTTTCTTGAGCAGCCAAAAGTAATGCTGATCTCTGGAAGATGTCACAGATTGATATAAATCTACTTCTTTCTGCTGGATTTGATATTTCCACAAGAAGTTGTGCTGTATTTCTATCAGCTGCATAGTGAAGTGCTGTCATACCCCATACATCTGTCTGTGCCATTAGAGTTGGACCATACGGCAGATTGATCGTACACAAATATTGTATAACATCTGTTCTGCCGAATTTAGCAGCCTCATGTAATGCTGTTCTTCTTTGATCATCACCGGTTTGTAGAAAATCTGGTTGATTGACTAATAATGCAGCTTCAACAAGGACCGAAGCTTCCTTTTTAGTTTTCGCATGATGTAACATTGTTTTGCCATCTTCGTCTCGTTGGAAAAGCAATTCAAGGTTTGATACAGTCACTGATTCAGATAAATTGCTGCTTTCTCTATTAGCTAATGAATGAAGTGCTCCTATGTCCTGTCCATCTGCCTGAGAAAGTAGATGTGGACAACAAGACGAATGAATAATATAGTTTCCCAAATATTTCACAATATCTCTTCTTCCTAAACTCGCAGCTTCCTGTAGTGCTGTCCTACCTTGATCGTCTTCCTGATGAAGTAACGTACCTCCAGCTGGTAAGTAAGTACACAGACATTTTATCACATCAAATTTACCATTTATAACTGCAAGGTGCAAAGCAGTTTTCTGCATTGTATCTGTCAGCAACAATAATTTATCCCGTTTAGATGGCTCAACTGAAAGTACGATGACCTCTGCGGTTGCTTGATTTGCAGAGTAGTGCAGCGCAACTCTACCTTGTTCATCTTTTAAAAATACAATCGAATCACCATCTGTTTGGACATTGGCCAAACAATCGACTACATCAGTTCTGGCTTTTTCAGCTGCTATGTGCAATGCTGACTTCCCATGGCTATCGACCGCAAGTATGAAAGCATTCTTCTTAGCTGTCGGAACATAATTTAGGAATATTTTTAGCATTTCAACATCCCTACAGTAATGTAATACTGTCCTCCCAAATGAATCTCTATGGTTCTGTAGTGAAAATTTGACTGTTTTATTGTTGCGATTAATGAACCGAAAGAGTTGGGTGATTCCACCATGTTTTAGATGTTTTTGACAGATATAGTCTACCACTTCATTTCTTTTATGCTTTGCAGCTGCATGCAATGAGCTGCGTCCATTACAGTCTGTAGCTGAAATAAACTGATGCTGTTCTCTACTTTTAACAGACTCGACAAGCATTTGTGCAACATGTCTATTTTTGGCATAGTGTAACACTGTTCTGTGATAGATGTCTTTCTGGGACAGCAGTGAAAATTGATTGAAGTCGAAGCTGCATAAGAATTTGGTAACATCATCGATACCGTTCGCTACTGCACTATGCAGAGCAATTCTTTTGTTATCATCTTCTGCTAACAGAAACTGCTTTCTATTTGCTCTGCTAATTGCTCTCTGTAGGAATTTGGCTGCTGTTTTGTTTTTGGCAACATGTAGAGCTGTTCGACCAAAGTTGTTTCTCTGCATGATGACTTCATCGTCGACTGAGGGTATGCTGCATATATATTGAAGCAGGTCAGTCCGGCCATCATTGGATGCTAAGTGCAGAACAGTACAGCAGTTGTCATTACAAGCTGAAACTAATTGTTTAACATTGGTAAATTTTAGAGCTTGAACAAGGGTTTGCGCTATAGACTTATTCAGGGCAAAATGTAATGGGGTTCCACCACTCAAATCTGCTTGGAACAGCAGTGCATCATCTGCTCGTTGTGTACTGCACAGATATTCCACAACATCTATTTTTCCATTAGCAGCAGCAATATGTAATGCTGTTCTTTGCTCATTGTCTTTGGAAAGTATGAACTCTCCTTGTTTAGGTAGTTCTATAGATTCTACAAGCGCCTGAGCCACTTCTTTGCTTTGAGCATAGTATAATGCTGTTTGACCGAATGAATCCCTTTTCAAGACTAATTCACAGTCGGAAGTTATGACAGAATATGCGTCTTCCTCCACCAAAGCTGGTGGCATACGACTATGTATCTTCTTGCTACACAGATAGCGCACTACATCTGCTCTGCTGTGTGCAGCCGCTACATGCAATGCTGTGCTACGATTTTTATCAATAGACAATATAAAGTCTAGTTGTTCGTTTGAACTGGCTGACTCCAAGAGCACTCGAGCAGCATGTTGACTTTGAGCACAATGCAGTGCTGTGCGTCCATCACAATCTTTTACTAGCAATAGCCTAGAATCTTCCAGTATGACTGCATAATTACCATCCATTTGAATCCTCTTCCAAGGTATAGAGTAGTTTATTTCACACAAGCGCTGTGCTACATCCATCCTCTCTCTGCTCACTGCTGTATGTAAGGCTGTACTGCCATTCACATCTTGACAAAACAAAAGCTTCTTTTGGCTTGCTGGAGTCAAAGACTGCATCAGCACCTTTACAGTGTCTTTGTCTATTGCATAATGCAATGCTGTCTTGCCATCTGCATCTCGCTGATGCAGTAGCGAATCAAAGAACAGCAGGACCGATTGCGTGTGTGGGTTTGGCCAAGCTCTCTGAATGCAAAACTTGACCACCTCAGCTCCGCCATTCTCAGCAGCATCATGTAACACAGTCCTGCTATCATTGTCACAAGCTGAAAGTAACTCTTCTATCTTAGATGGTGTTATTGATGTTAGGAGAACTTCTGCCGTTTTATGAGTTTTGGTGTAGTGTAGAGCAGTTTTGCCTCGAATATCTTTGGCAAGCAGCAGATCACCTATGTGACATTTTATGACATTGGTTGCTGTAGTAGCTTGTCGTTGGCTGCAGTCGTTACCAACTTTTAAATTGCATAAGTAATCTACAACTTCATTAGCGCCAGAACTCACTGCGGTATGTAGCACCGTTTGCTTGTAGACATCAACTGCTGTCAGAGATGCTTGCTGGTCAGCTGGTTTAATTGACTCTACTATGAGTTTTGCTATTTGCTTAGTATTGGCATAGTGTAATGCTGTTTTACCGCATTGGTCTTTCAGAATTGCCAAGTTACCAACACGGTGCTTTCTCAGCATAGATTTTGCTTTTTTGATGTTGCCATCTTGACATGCCTGACAAAACTGAAAGTAGATAAATATGCGAATACTGTAAACAGATGTCATCGGGATTTACTAACCCTTTGTATGGCCTGATATACCAGCCCTCTGTATGCGGTAGGTGGACAACTGGAAAACGCAGAACTGCAGAATGGTGCAGAACCACAGAACAGTGCTGAACAGATGTAATTTCCAAAATAAGCAGAGTGGACACAATTCGAAAGCAGGCCAAAACAAGCTCCACATTTTCACTAAATGCAGCTGTCATAGAGAGTGGATAGGTTAAAGTTAACTCCAATGATCGCATCTAGGATTTCTTAACTGCACCAGCTAGAGCACTACCGACCTCGACCTAGCCATTCCAGTTACTTGTCACAGAAACTTTCATAACAAACAAACCTAGTCATGCCGAAATTTTACTTGTCTCCCTTGTGAAAATGCAATTTCACAATTTTCTTATAGATACAACTACGCAATTATTGTTAAGGATTAGTGGCGTATTAATCGTGTAAACTAATGTTAGCATTGGTTACACGGTCCATTTCGCTCGCATCATCGGTATACCGATGATATATATATTATACCGATAATATATATATTATGGCATATGCTGATACTCACCCACTTAGTACGAGAAGTCTTTTAATGATTAGCAATTTCAGGCTTGCATTTGGCTTTGCAAGCTGGCAGTCAAACCACTTTGGAAATCTCAAAATTCCTTATTTGTTCCTGTTTTTTAACCCGATTTCCTTTTTTTCCACCCTGAATTCCTGATATATTTCTTTGTAATTAGTTTTATAGCGTAGCTATAGCACTATTGTTTTAGCTGGTTTTTTGTTTTTTTCTTTATTATTATTATTATCCTTCGTAAGATGACCTTGACCCGCATAGACCGAAGGACATGACTGGCCCGCTCACGAGGGATTGCCCAATTATAATGGAGATTGCTTAGTTTAATTGCTTCCTTTAAAAATTGCTTACATATTGCATTGCTATCACTGGTGAACATGCGCCATTTATATCGTTTCCGACTGTTTCGCTATAATATGAAAAATTGAATATACAATTATTCATAATTATGTTTGAGAATCGTTTTGGATTTTTATTAATAAGTCTGAACATTTGTTTTCCTTCTGATTGTATGTCGCAGGCATCTCCAACCTTCTCTGCATCTAAATACTGCAATTACAGTGCTTTTGAACAATCATAATAATTAACTCACACCAATGCAAATTCTGAAAACCATCGTCTTTCATGGCTGGTGTGAATTCAACTTTATCATTTCGGGCAGCTCTGAGAGAGACTTTATCATTGACTTCCGATAATAATAAACCAGCTATTATAGAACTCTATTATCCCTAGGAATAATAAACCAAAACTAGTTACTCTTGTATCACTCAGTGGCTCAGCTGTATTATTCTTGTATCACTCAGTTTGGTTCAGCTGTTTTACACGGTAGCCAATCAGCATTGTTATAAAGAGCTAAGGGCTATTGGCTCCTTCAGCAGTTTTAATTTTAGACAACCATATTTATTATTTAGAACCGAGTGCCCTAAGCACACGACCCTTTTTGGACACATTATAAAATGCGGTAAGCAATCGGTTTTGAGCAGCCCTCTTCAGTTGAGCGCTAGCTTTGGTATAATGCATGGAGCTTTTGTTCTACAATCAGATAGCAGAAAACTAAATATAGTCTGAATGATTTGCAAACTTATACTAGCCCAATACTTTCATAGTGATTGGTACCTGGACACCATTCGGCTGATGTCTAAGGAAACCAGGCCCAGTTATGTGCCTTACCCTGCTCGCTAAGCAGCAGACCAAGGGAGTTGGATTTGAAAAATTACTACTACAATTTGTCAGAACATCTAGCCAACATGGTTGCTTACTTGATATCCTAGGGACACAAACCGACAGCGCAACTCAGCTCTACGGGGCTCGGCCAATCTGTCACAGCATGTAAGCTCTCACAGCACCTCTTATTAAATAGCACAAACTACGAACATGAATGCATTTATTTGTGCAAATGGCTAAACGCTTCAAGGGAGTGTTGAAATTCAAATTTTGTTATTGCTAATGGGAGTTGCATAATAGCATCAATGGCATGTGTGTATGTGAGTATGCGCAGCAAAGCTACTCTACAGAGGAGCTTTGCTGCGATTGCTTTCCGAGAGTAATAACTTCCATTTTACGAAAATTGCTGGATTAGCCGAATGCTGGAGTGAGAAAGTTTGAAAGAAGGCTGAAACAGGAGCGAAGGTATAAATGAGAAGGTTAAACAAATATAAAGATGCACACAAGGGCCTTTAGGATAAGAAAAGCTAATGTAGTGAACAGCAAAAACAGATCCAAACCTGCCTATTTCTGGGATGGCCTGATGGCAATTGGCCAATAGCATTATCTAGTCTGGTGACAATCAGCCAAGTAGAATATTGAAATGTAGGTGGTAATCACTTCCAATCCTGTTGCAACTTGTACTTGTTGTTATTGTGGACAAGACAGTACACAGATAATAAGAATGTATTGGCGGGGCCAACACGGATAGAATTGCGTTTGTTGCCCATTGGAGTAGAATTACAGCAATAGCAGAGGATGACAATAACAGCAGTATAATAATATTGTACTAGTTCGGTGACAGGAGAATACAAGAAGGTATATGTTACCACTGCACGCAATATCACAGAACTGGAGGTTCTAAAACCAATGGCATAATAGCGTTCATATAGCATGGCAATTATAAGATATTAACGACTATTATCCATTGTTACCCAACATCACACGTTAGCAAACATATAAGTAAGGGCAATACAAGTTGCCAGCCTAGTAGACTGGTTGTAGTTAGATGATGGTATCATCCGCGGCTAGTAACTGACCAAAACTGTCCATAATTATTAGCCGCATAGTCTACTTGTACGCTCTGTTGGGTTATTAGGGATAACTGGATCTTGACATCAGATAGGATCACCATACTGCATAACTATGTAGTACAGTCATCAGATAGACAGCATATAAGTGGCTCCTATCCGCTGGAGTTGTCCCTCTCTCCTGATACTGGAAGATGACTCTACACTGGTACAGTCTGCAGGCCAGGGCTGCAGGACAAAAGGAGAGTGGTAAGAATGCATCTACATAACAATATTGCTGCCCATGATTTTGTCTATGTCATTGTGTTTATTTTTTTAGCAGTAGCTACCAAGTGATAGTAAATGTCAGACATGGATTAGATACAAAAGGTAGCTCTAGAAAGTTTTGTCTATAAGATATGCAGATTATAGAAGAATATTAGTAAAAGTCGAAAGAAAGTTATTGTAGCACATTGGGCAAAGGTCAGTAAATTTCATTAAAATATCAATTATTGTTTTCATTGTTTCATATTCTTTTATTTTATTATGCATGAAGTCTTGATTGCGTATAATTGATGTTAGAATATTGCATGTCTTTTACAGTCTTTTACAGTTTTTTTCAATTTTTTTTAATATATTTTAATTTTCAGGCTTCACAGTCCAGTTTGATAGATATAAAATTAGATAGAACAATAAAGAGTTATTATACCATAGAATCGATCAGTGTATATTGCCTTCAATAGCCTAGAATAACTGTAACAACAAGATCCTAGAAATCAATGGAAAAAAATGCAGATACAAATTCTAAAGATGTACAAAAAAAGAGCTGCATAGGTACGGTGTAAAAAAACTTTAAACGTGACGCCGAACCAGAAGGGAATTCGACTGTCTGGCCATTAGAAAGAATATCAGTGAAGCATCCATGACCTTTGACTACCTCAAGAAAATGATGATATTTATTTCTAATCATTTTACACAAGAATGCCGATACCTATCAATTCACAATTTGATGTATCCAGGAACTATTACAAGGCCAGTAAAGGTGATTATGTTATATAATGCAGGTAGAGAATGTTGGATATCCACTATGAAGTGTTACTGACTGGCGTTAACGTGGGTTTCTAAGTGGGTGTCCCAATAGATAGATTACCACAAAGATAGAGATTCAAGGTGACATAATACACATACTTACGTATGAGACAAACATACAGATTGATTCATTTGCGGAATCCATGTATTTAGCTGTAGATGTACTCTCGGCCCGTGATTTTTTTTGTAGATTTAATTCCTATAAATATGTCAGTGGTACATAATTCCTCATCTATATAAGATGGGATCATAGGTGGTCGTATTCCTGGTGGCTTTCTAGTCGTTGTTGGCACCGCAGATGGGGCAGATGTAGGCTCTGATGATGGGGCAAGTCGTCCTGGAACCGTCCGAGCTCTTGCAGCTATGGGAGTTGTAGACTTCCGGATCTTCGCCGTTGTTCTTGCAAAAGACACAATAGGACACCTGAAAGATAAAATGAAATATCGGTAATTAATAATAGAACTGACCTATTTGAAAATCACGAAAATAAAAGTAAGCCAAGTGCTTGGCTTTTTTTCGCGTAGAAATGCGTACATCAATTTTCAATAGATAATTTGAGAAAAACAGTCTCACATTTATTTTCTGAATGTTCAATTTGATACTAAAACTTAATATTAAAATATTATTAACTAATACGTATGGATACTGGGAAACGATGCGTACTTTATGGCAAACCAATTTTTTAAAATATAATTTAAAACAACTGCAGGCCAGGTGCAGACAATTGAGCATCAATTTTTAAAGGATAGTGTTAGAAGTAGTAATATGTTTAGTATCTAAATACTTTTAATAACCGTTACTCAAAATAATAATATTTCAAATGTTTAATTAATTATTTATAATTAGGTTGTCATAGTTTTAAGTTCTTATTAGTATTCATGATGAAAAATGACACATTTTCGGAAAGTTAACTTGACAAAAAAATGCAAGAGATTTGGGGCAGTAATCCCATCAGCCCAATATATCCAATTTCTCCTCCAAGTTGATGATATTTGAATGTTGAAAAAATACAGTGAAGGTAAACACGTTTGAATTAAGTTTGTAGAAATAAATAATAACTTCAAATATATAATATTAAATGCATTGCGAAGCGACATGAATCAAATTGATGCCGGAAACTTACATTTTTTCTGCGATGAGTTCTACTCTGGCTGTTGTTGCTGTTTACTTTCCTGATGCTCATGATCGTTGCCAATGCGAACGGCTGTAAACCTGAAGTTCGTGGGCTATTCGGTGTCGCCACTTCTTCGTCCGACGAATACCCATCATTGGTTCCTCTGCTGTTGATGCGTAGTCGCAGAGACGAAGAAACCATGTTGGGCCATATCGGATGCAAAGGCAGTCTTGAAGAAGCGCTGGTAGAAACCTCTTGATTGTCGTTGTTATCTGGCACAAACGTGTTGACGAGTCCGGCAAGACCAAGATAATCGTGAAATATATTGTAAGCCATACTTTTCGAATAATTGCAAGAAGATATAAGTTGTATAGTACAGTAATTGCAAACGGTTCTATATTTACTCCAAAAGGTTGCCTGTAAAATACTAATGTATATAGCGAAGTTCAATGTAGTTGTGATAGAAATTCAATTTTCGTCGGTCTATATATAGAAAGATATCGTGATCGACGGACCAGAATGGGTACTGTTCAATTACTTCGTTTAATCCTCTCAAACAATTATGAATAGTCTTTGCTACAGTCATTCGGAACGGCTCTTTGATGGTGCCATAATCCGATGGTACAACTTCGATTAGTATGCTCAACAACTATTCCGCTTTAACAGTTTAATGTAAAAGATTGCGGGATTTCTATAAAAGAATCAATTCATGAATAGTACAATTTTAATCGCTTTAATAATGTTGGAACTATTACATTTGAATGAAATTAATTAAGGGCTATTGTATATGCAGTACAATGTGTCAATTAATTTACTTGTAAAATTGACATTGTACCCAGAACAGCACACAAACATGGAATGGCGTCAGGACCAGGGCTCTATTATATTTTTGGCTAAAATTATCGTGACAATGAAATTTTGCATTTTAATATATTTTGCATGCCAAAACATATCTTTATGTAGTCATTTCTCCATTATTACCGGTTTTTCTCTTATGAATATCTTCAACATAACGCCACCAATTTGTTTGACATATATATATATATAAAATAACATAAACTAGCAAACACAGGGACGGTATAATATATTCGTAAGTGTGAATGTGCTAGTGATGGCGGGTGGGGTTGCATGGTGGGGTGGGATGTGTGCGACGGGATGGGATAGGGGCGCGCTAGAGTTATGATGGTCGTTACTGAATAGTTTGGTAATGGTGTTCGGCCAAAAGGACTGATGTGTGAACGTATGTCCTTTATTTTGACGAGCTTCGAAATTCTTGATATTATAAAATGCTTGGCCACATAATCTCTTCTCTATAAAATAGCAGGGGAGGGGATCTATCGTCCTATATACTACATCGTGGCCCCTGAGAAATATTCCTATCATATCGCGGTTAAATTTCGAAGTCATAGCCAACATTATTTGTTCATTTATTTGTGGTCAGGGGTGGGTTGTGTGGACGTATGGTAGGGGAAGGGCGGAGACGGGAGTGGTATGTGTGTAAGTGGGGGGTCGGCTGAATTTTTAAAAGTGAGGGGGTGGACATAAGTGTGTTAAGATAAAAACTCCCATTGAGCCGAAAATTTGGGGTAACGTATTTCCCGGGAATTACGGCCCTGTGCGTAGGGTAGTCAAATATATAATATTAAATGCATTGCGAAGCGACATGAATCAAATTAATGCCGGGAAGGGACGGGGGTCTATGGGCGGAAGGACTGATTGTGTAAAGTTTAACATGTGTGGT
>JAOQGN010135401.1:0-11516 GCA_027564295.1 Himantozoum antarcticum
TACATGGTGGTTCGCATTCCCCATCACCCGTAAATTGTCCAGCAACATTGTTCAAAAGCTTTCCCCCAACTGAAACAAAATGTCGTTTTGAAGAGGCACCAATGTTGTCTCTGCTGATGGCATCCTTGCTCATGCCCATACCGATCGATAATAGTTTTTTTCCTACTGTTTCAGCCCCTCACTTGAGCAAAGGATCTGCACTCTTGAGCAAGCCACTAAACAGACAATCCGAACCGTGTCTGTTCATTGTGTCCTTACCTTTGAAAACGGTAATCCCGTGACCATTTTGCTTCTGGTAGTAATCTGAGTAAAAGTCAGAAGAGTCTTGATTTACATATGGTACGATCATCCTTTGTTTGGTGTGTGGTGGTGGGTTTTTTAAAACCTCTGCATTAAGAGACAATGCATGAACAAATGGTGTTATCTGGGGATAAGCGTAGCCTTTTAAGATGACGTTTTAACGGGACGAATGTTGATGGTAAGGACCATCAACGGGTCACCATTGTCTCGTCTGATATGGACGGTTATGAGGTCTGTTCTGAGAGCGTTAGTGGCATGTACTGAACGTTATTGGATTCAGCATAAATGTCCAATTGCTTGCTTGAGGTTACTGGTACCACGCAATTAGAGGTGTAAGAACGTCTTCTACTGGACGAGGTTCCCCAATGTCCACATATACACAGAGCGATGAAAAACCGCCCTGACTGTTGGGAGAGTTTTGGCTTTCGTGTGTTCTGAATTCATAGTTAAAGTTTGGTTTTAGACTAAATATCCTGGCAATGTCCTCTGAGAACGAAATAGAGAGGTTATTGCTACAGTTAGTCACCATCACAATGTTCCAAACATCGTCATAAAATATTGTGACAACATCTTGCACAGGCTTTGAAAAGCCGTCCATTAATTATTTGAATTTTAGGACAAGCTCGATAAAACCATCATGCCTTCCACGACTAAGTCTTAGGTCATACACTCTGTCAGACACTGTTGTCTCTCCATTAGCCTGCGTGACCAACACGGGCATCGTCAACATTATTATACCAATCGACACAGTTGGCCAAGATGCGGGATACGTCATGTCTACCAGACCCACCTCCCATTGCTCAGCTGATAGTGTTAAGAGTCTGTCGAGCTTGACCGTATACGTCAAATTGGTTTTTCTGGGGAACTCGTTTGCGTTGCTATTTGATGGAAGTGTCACTAGAAGAGGAGCCATGACTAAACTGTTGGTCTACCCACGTTTACTGCTCTTGTTATACAAATGGAGTATATCACTAAACACTGTCTCGACTTTCCACCCAACTGTTAAAAGAGTCTGGGTAGCCTAGCCATTTCACAAAGATTTTTGGTTTGTGTCCCTTTCGCTTGTGACGTCGCAAGATCTCCTCTATACGATATGTCTCTGGACGCTTCACTTTCTGTAGTTCTTGTGTGTAAAAAGTCGCTTTGACTAACTGTTCATTGCAATCATGTATTTTTTATGTGATAGGATGACTCCTCTCAAAATTTCTGCAACTGTAAAAACTTCCTCACTCCACTGTGGAGTGTATCCCCTGCCAAAAGCTCCCAATGACCTACTGATCCTCACACAATCACCTGGCACAAATTTTGGTTTTGTCACACTCCCATTATCCAGCTCACCATAAAGTTTCTGTCACATGTCTTCTTGGTTGTCTATGGTAACATCATTGGGCCCCAGACCTGTTGCAGAACATGTGGTCACGTTGTACCCGGCAACGAATTATTGAAGAACATTAACATAACCGTTGCCATCGGGAGCGGTGAGGTGTCTGTGAGTTTTTCCTCGAAGCGTCTGGTTGAAACGTTCGACGAGCGATGCTTTCATCCCCTCGTTTTCAGTACTGAAATGTTTAGTACCATAGCGTTTGAGAACTTGTTGGACTTGGTAGTTGTAAAACTCTTAACCTTTGTTGCTCTGCATTTTTGCAAATTTTGCTGCTCAAATAGTTCTTCAAGGGCAGTAGCAACACTCGATCTGCTTTTGGACAATGTGGGTAGAGCCCATCTATTCCGACTAAAACCATGAATCGCTGTGAGAAGAACCTTAGCATTTTAATTGTATACAGAGTGGGACCCCCACATCCATAAGGTCAACCTGCACCTGCTGTCCAATACCAGCCACCAGTGTGGGTCGACGTGGGAAATGTGTCCGTACACATTTTTGGAGCGTGTAAGCTTTTTGTCCAGAGAGCCAGTCTAGAGCTATATCGTTTCTGATGGGTTTTGCCACAAATGCCAACTTTGAGGAACCTCCCAACACCGAAGGTTTCGCAGGTTCAAAGTAAAGCTCTGTGAGGGGATGCTCATCGTCTGTCATGGTCAAAGTGTGTCTTTGCACAGAACAGTCTACCTCTTATCCAGAACGCTTATCTGGGTGTTTGCTTTTGAATATAAGATAAACTTTGTGTGGTATGGGTTTTTAATCCTTTACACCAATTTGTACTTTGGTTTAGGTAGTAGACCTTTGCCTATTGCCTTGAATGAACCGTCAAACATTCCGGGACCGGGGAGAAAAAATCCAGTCTACATTTTATCCAGAACGTTTATCTGGGAGATGCTTTCAAAATAAAATGTTTGTTGTGGGATATTTTGTTATGCCTTATTATTTGCCTTTCCCTGTTTCTGTAACAGATTAAAGAATGGGCTTCAACCGCTACCCCATTTCTAGTACAATTGCCCGGGAAAAATAGATCCACGAGTCATAGTTTTCCCATTACCATTAACACCGAGGCACCGCTTCCATTTTGCTGTGCATAATAATTGGTGTAAAATGTTGCTGACTCGCGGGCAACGTATGGGACTGTCATTTCCGTCGATGAAAGCGGTTGTTTCTCTTGCAAAGATATTTAGTGACTGGTACCTGTTTAGGTAAGATACACTGTTATACAACTCTCCTTTTTGTGCATAAGTCCTCATTATCGCTATTAATATTAGTGAGTGTTCAGGTAGTCACCGCTCTTACTTGGAAACCCATAGTCCTAGAAGACCATACCGTTTGGGTTTGCTTGTCTTACGTCGGGTTCGCGCTCATACCTTCGAATCATCTTCAGAACCCTCAACCCTTGAACCTCTTGTTGCCTTTGTGACAACATCGGTTGCGATTTGGAGCAAACTCTCTTCATCATCGTCTTCTGATGACTCTTTTCAAACCCAACCGATTCTAGTCTTTTTGTTCATAGAGGAATTCGGGTTCTTCTGGGATCGAAATCAAATTTTGGGACATTTTATCGGTGGAGCTATATCAATCGGCATCATTGCCGGTACTGGCAGCAGCAGCTTGTTCTCAGAAAGAGACGTATGCTGGAACCGACGGAGGGGTATTGATCCACCAGCTCTCATCTTTCGAAAGGCACTGAGATACCAATTTATTGCCTGTGAATGATTTATTACTTTATCTAGATCAGTCATGTTGGGATCATCCACGACCTCCCTCATCTCTTTCAATTCCTGTTTCACTATTATCTCGCTGTTTGGCTGCAGTGGATTATATCGCTCGTGTTCTGTGCAGCATCCATCGTTTCTGCCAATGGTATATCTTTTTTATCCTATCATCTTGTTCTTGATCAATAAGGTAATATTTCTTAGAAAATTTCATCATTATCTCTTGGGGTTGATGAGATCACTAATGAGAGAAATGATGGGACCCACCAGTGCCCCAAAAAGCCTCCTTTCCGTAGGATCATTCTTTTTTGACCAACGTTGTCTTGGCTGCTATTAGCTGCTCCAAGTTCCGTTTGTGTTGAGCGAGACGCTTATACTGTTTGGGTGTCATAGAAATGTTCCCTCTTATAATGTTTCTGGTACACTTAACCAATGTCATTATCAGATCATATTTTGCTTGTTCCATAACCAAATGACTGATCTCTTCTGTTGCACCATTTAGTGCCAACAGAGCTCGAGCATTGCGTCTTATTCGTGGAGAAACCATTGTATTTGTTTGCAACGCTTGCTTTATTCTGATCTTTTCTTTTCACCCTCCCTTTTCAACTGAGATGCTTCATGGCCTATTGTCAGCTTTATGCTGTACCATGTTGTACCGTCATTTATTTTGGTGAATATGCTACCATGTGTTTGTAGTTTGCAGAAAAATGTCCAATGAGTTGCACACGCTTGCCGAGTCCTGTCACAAAGACATTAAAAGGAAACTGTGCAGTTGTTGAGTTGCGTTTTCATATGCTTCCTGAGCAAAATTAACCTTGCTAGGAAATACCTGACGTGCTAAATACGTAACTGACGTTCGGTCCCGAGGGTTGCGAAACAAAAAAAAGTGTTTTCAGTGAAATCGTTGGTATTTTTTGCAAACAGATTCTGAACCAGATTCTCTGGCTTGCCTACGCTCTCCTGCATAAGATAATCAATAATTAGTCATCGATTATTTCCATCGAAGGGAATGGCACGAGATGCATCTATGAGACCTTCGTGGAAGCGTACTTGTCCCTCAAGTTCCACAAATGCATGTGCAACGGTGTCTGCCTTATTGATAAGTGACAATAAAAGTCTTGTTTTGCCTGAGCCGGTAGGTCCTGCCACCATCGTCATAAACGGAGACTTTAGACGAATGTACACTTCCATTTTCGCCTGTTCGTTGTCTGGTTAGAAAAGGACATCTCCATAGATCAGACGTAACCTGCTTAAATAATCGGGAGAATTCTGTCACGTCATTTTCTGTACTCAATTCTTGTATTTTAATCCCAACGGATCCTCTAACAATGACGGTTGCAAATACTACCATTCCTATCAGAATGATTATGCCTGCCAAACCCTGAGCTTTCAGATGTGACATCGGACGACCCCTCACAAAACCACTTGTCATAAGCGGTGTGACCACTACCATCTCCCTCGTTTCTATTAACACTCCATCGGTTTTATCTCTCACATCCTCTGTTGTACTCTTCTGTCGGTTTTCCAGCCGGCAACGTTTGCTGTTTGTTTAGCTGTCCACCCATCTTTGTTCTTGTCAATGTATCGTCTGTGAGTAATCACAGTGCGGTCTCCTGTTATAAACCTTCGCTCGCATCACAGTCAGTACACCAGTCATTGACATAATTTGATAACAAGACCCTTTCACACTGTCATAGGCATCAACATACACGAGCCCATTGTATTATTTTTGTAGACTTTTTGGTACCGATTGCTTTTGTATTCTTCTGTGAGGAGTGCTGTTGCATGCGTCACAAACTTTGAGGATGAGTTCACACTGTGCCTGCTTTATATATGTTTCTGGAACAAGATAAAGTTGTAGAGCTCGCAGACCATTCACTTTCCAATTTTGGCTTTTCAACTTCTCTGTGTATGAACCTCCCAAATCTAGTGGGTTGTCACCGATTCAATCTGTTTCAAAGACGAGCAACGAGTTTTCTGTTTCTTCATCTTCCATATCCCTTCTCCCATCCATAAGTTCTATTGTTTTTACACATCTGACGCACACCTGTGTATTGTATTGGATGCATGTGCACCCCACAGTCAACAGTTCCATCTATTTACCAACCAAATGTACTCCAATTTGGTAAACAAGTATTTCCTCCAACACCCCTCTTTGAGTCAAGGCATACACATCATACAACTTCCAGGTTATCTCTATACATTTTCCTATTCCGCTAATTTCTTCATCATCTATGTCTAGAGATGGCGGTAGGAGATCAGACAGTCTAAGAAGTTTTGGTTTTTCCTCTACCGCTATTGCTTCCTTTCCAAACCACCCTCTGCAATCTTTACCTCGACAAGTTTTCCTGCCTCTGACAACAGTCCTTCGATTTCACATCTTGCCTCGTTACCCTCCAATGACTGCTGCTCATTCAAACGCATGTCCATCGTTGCACTTGTTTGTTATGTATTTGTCTGCTGTATCAACTATTCTCCTGTTATAAACCTAAAAAAACAATAAGAAAGAAGTTAGGAAAGAGCATTGTTTATTTCAGGAGTCATCGTTTTTAAAGAAAAATTTTATTTTTTTGTAGACAAAAACCAATGTTTGTATGTCTATCAAAATGATGGTTTATGGTTGAAAAAACAATGGAATATTACTCACAAAAAAAGATAATTTATAAAAGAAAGTTAAACAAAGGTTGCATGTTTAAAAAAGATGGTTTATGGTTGAAAAACGATGGTTTATGGTTGAAAGACGATGTCTATAAATTCAACAGGTCTATAAAAAATGAACAATTTAATTACTTATTTAAAAAAACAACTTTGTTTGTATGTTTCTAAAAACGATGGTCTATAAACCCCAAAAACGATCATTTAAGATAACACAATGGTTTATAGAAACAAGGGCTCCTAAACGTTTAAAAACGATGGTCTATAAGGTCTATAAATGATAAACTAAATTATTTTTTGAAACAAAACACATTGTTTGTATGTTTATAAAAACGATGGTTTATGGTTGAAAAACAATGGTCTATAGATCACAAAAGCGCAAATCTATTAATCACAAAAAGGATCACTTACACTGACACGATGCTTTCTTAAAACAGAGGCTCACAAACAATTGAAAAACAATGATCTATAAATTCAAAAGGACTATAAATGAAAAACTAAATTTTTTAAACAAAAACGATGAATGAGTGTTTATAAAAACGATGGTTTATGGTTGAAAAATGGTGGTCTATAAATCACAAAATGATCATTTCTTTGACGAAGTTTCTATGTTTACAAATCCAACGGTTTAAGAAAAACCAATCGCTTTCGTGATTTATAGACCATCATTTTCCAACCATAAACCATCGTTTTTAAACATAGAAACACCATTGTCTAAAAAATTAAAATTATTTGTTTAATTTTTTTCTTCTTTTTAAACATACAAACTATTGTTTAAAAGCGTAATTAATTTTCCCATTTTTTTAACATACATTGGATTCGTTCAAAAGAAATAATTTACCTTTCCATTTATAGATCATCATTTTTCAGAACAATGGTTTAGAACAACGATGCTTTATAAGAACGATGACTCCTGAATATGTTGATGCCTTTTATAAGAAAAAAGATATTTTTTATTAAATCCTTTATAAATTAACCATTCACTCACTCGATATAAATTATCCAATCATCATCCACACAATCACTAAACTTTGCATATAAGAACAAATTCCCACTTGTCACCCTAGTCTCACACAGTTTGCGATGAGTATTTTGCAATATTGTACTAGCGAGTTATAAAGAGATTGGTTACACCGAGATTTATTTTTGGACGATGGTGTCAACACAGACTCATGTGGTGTGAACGCTGTGAGACGGTCCGGAGTTCCTACAGCCATTGCAAGTGTTACTCCAAAGAAGACCGGACAGTGTGAGTAACCTATAACTTTATATTCGTCGTTTCCTTCACACAACATCGTTTTTTTTACTTTTAGTCTTTCTTGCACACAATACCCAATGACCATCGAATGTTTTCAGTGATAAGTCTGTCACCATCGCTTTGGTATTTAATATAAAAAATCTCAGGTAACAAAAAATCTATCTCTACTCTAAACAGCTCAGCTGTCATGACTTAACATAGGTATTTTCCATCCCACAACATCAGTTTGTTTCTTTTTCTTTCAGTCTTTCTTGCATCAATGACAAATCTGTCCCCATTGTTTTGGTATTTCATGTAAAGAATCTCAGGTAGTAAAAGCTTTTCTAGATGTAACAGAGAAGAGGCGGAGTGTAGATTTCTAGATGTTGTGATAGCGATAACAAATCCACCAAATAATTCAATATCAACACTGATGATGCAGCATTGTGAAGTAGCTCTGATCCAGAAGTTTCTGATGATGATGCGAGTGATGACGAGTGTATTGCAGTCAAAGTAGTAAACAAATTACTAATTACAGACATTATTAATGATGGTGGCTGCACTCCATTACTATGGACTGAGAATGTTATTGATTTAACAAAGTATGTACAATACACCCTATTTTTCAAGATTAAATATCTAATGTTAGAGTATAGATACTTGTGGCTGTTAGAGTATAGATTATTGTGGCAAGTCCTAGTGAATATTATTAATATTATCAATACTAATATTATTTTTTAATTATACATGGTATTTTTTAATACTAGACTAGGTATTTAATACTGAAGTATAAATAGTATGACCAGTCATTGCTGGCTTTTCTAAAATTGAAGTATTAAAGTTAACAATAAAATGTTATTTCCAATTCTTTGTCATTGAGATACATATATATACAAATATTTTCATCTTTCTTTTAGGGATAAAACCGATGATAGTGCTGACGATAGTGATAATGATGGTGATAATGAAGGTAGTAGTATGGATATCAAGAGTGATGGAGAACAACATAATGCTCAGACAATAATAGTTTACAAACCAATGTCGGGAATATGAAAGAGACAGTAAAAACTAAACAAATAGTTAGCATCCATAACCAAACGATGTGTATCCATTATAGGGAACAATGTGCTAACTATGGGGGTATATCAGAACGTTCAGACCAGCACATCTGTTGTGGAGGGTTTATGTTTCATAAACATAAAGTCACCAAAAGGAGGTCTATGTGAGAGTCAGAGGTCTACGTAAGGGTCGTGCAAATATTTGAATGTTTTAATTGCAAAGCAAGCGATATGTGCATAAGGACGGTGTGTCCACATATCATATTTCACAGTAGATTAGTAACCAAGTACTGGCAGTCTAATTTGCTTATTTTGTTTGTAGCATTTTTTGTCTGGAGTATCCATGCCTGTATGCAGTTTATTTGCTTTGTAAAATATTGTACTGTGCTGTTATTTCAAATAGAATAAACGATTGTATATACATATAAAAACGATTGTTTATAATTGTTGGTCTTTTGAAACAAAGGCTCCCAAAGAAAACCATCGGTTAATAAAAAATGCTATTTCTTAATTCTTCAGTTTTCAAAACGATGGTTTATGGATTTGTAAAAAACATATGGCTTCAGATTTAGGATGAAACGAACCACAATATTTAATATGCACTATGGCCTCCAAAATTTTTCAACATGTTTGTTGAGAAATGGGTCCTAGACCTGTAAACTCCATTTTTTATGCATATATTATCTTGAAAAGCACGTTTATATTCCTGGTGGAACTGCCAATAGTGTGAGTTGTTGGCTTAGAGCTGCTGCGTGATTTATGGCAATTTATTTCTTGCCATTTCTTGTAAGACTGTAGAACTATAAATTTTCACAAAATAATGCTTAGAACTGTAGAAAGTTAAAATTCTACACTAAAAATATAAAGTTCAACATGTAGAATTTCTACAAGTGACAAGACAAACGGAAATATAACACCATACCATTCAAATTAATTCTACATTTAGTGATTAACTCTACATTTAGCTCTGGCAGCATACTGTGAAGGTGAAATGAAAAACGATGACAAAGTACTCTTCCACCAATAGAATGAAGATGATGGGCACTCACCCGCCACTCAACGGTTCTCTCTTCACCAACACTCCTTTGTCTGTATCGTTCAGTTTGCTAGCGCTCATGGTGTGATGTGCTTGGTGTATGTGTTTGCTGTGGAGAATAGGGTAGGCGCGCGACATTTTTATACAAGCGACCTGGCAAGTGTCCAAGAAAAGGATAGTACTCCTGGGAAAACGATGCCCTGGGACAACGATGGTCTGGGAGAACAATGGTGTGGGGTGCTACTGGTCGCTGAAGTAATCCTCGTCATCTTTGCTGCCCCCAAAGACGAAGTAGAGAGTCTCCCGCCCTAGGTCCCACGCCAAACGTTTGGCATCCCTACCAGAAGAGTCCGCATGCTGGGATCGGCTCCGAACTTGGGCATCGTTCTCAGAGCCAACTCGTCGGCGTTGGTAACAGCCAGGTGACAGCATGTGAAGCCGTCCGCACCATGCCTGGCATCGAGCTGCTGGCGGGTGTCTACAGACAAGCACAGATCCCTGAAGGCAGCTGACAACGGCTGCCAGCCCTTCTCAACTCTTCCTCTTCACGGCCAAGTGAAAGGGTGTCTCTCCCCGCTGTTTCTCGTCTGCACCCACTCGCTGGCCGGGAGCAAATGCTGCTAGTTGCCGGTGTCATAGAAGGTGCACCTCTTATGCACACAGAGGTGCCACCAACTAATAGGCGAGCGTTGCCCCTACCCGTCCAAACACCAGGTTAGCGGGAGTGTCTCACGCCGGGTTTCTCGTGCAAATGCTCCCCTCGCCGCTCATAGCGAACACCAGCCTCACCGTTCTGGCAGTTCAGTGCAGTGCCAGGCAGCGAGATGCAGTATCATGTTGCCGGCCGCGTGTCGCCGGCCACGTGTCGCCGGACGCGTGTCGTCGGATGCGTGTCGCCGGCCATTTGTCTCGTTCTGTCCAACCACGCCGGCGAGGGGGTGATGTGCATGGCCAGACATAGGACATTGTCTTCACCTAGCGTACTCCAGCACCGGTGCACCCTCCACCGGTGGCTCGGTGCCCCAGAGAGCCACCCTTAGCTCTCGCAGTTGCGCCCGTCCATCTCTCTGACAAACGACACATCCCCCGACCACCTCACCCAGTCATTGGACGGGAGCGCAAATTTAACGTGCTCGTCCGTCTTTGGTGTAGTCGCTGTTTGGTCATTCATGCTGACATCTCCAATGCATCATGCAGGGAGAGTGACCCACGCACCCGACTTGCAGCCCCGGCGGTCGTGTTAGAGGACGGAGCTTGCTTAAGTGTTCACGGTGGTTTGGTTTCCCCTCCCGCCCCCTCTCGCTCTGTTTCCCGCAGGTGGCACGTCGGTTTGGACCTCCAGTAACCGTCCACTGTGTCTGAAAGGGTTCTCCTCCACAACCAACCGTTGTCTGTGTGGCGGGAGACCACCCCTTTGCACGCGGGATGTCTAGGAAATGCAAAATGCGTTTAAGTAAAACAATGATCATTTTTTACAAGCAAGATACATTTCCTTTCAATCGACACCAAACATTCTCTCCGACACGTGCATTTTTTCATCGGCTAAAGAAAGATGAGTGAATTTCTATCTTTAGCGAACAAAAAAAAGCCAGTACACAAAACGTCTATGCTTTCCTTACAAAAGTCTATATGTATAAAAAGAAAAAAAAACCATTGTGTGTCTGAAAAAAGAATAACGATAGTCTGTAAGTAACAAAATGTTTGTTTTTTTAGCGTGAAACATTTTTTTATTTCTCAGCCATGTATGCTTTAAAAAACATCATTGTTACTTAAATAAAATAAAAAATTAAAAAATCCATTGTGTGTATGAAAAAAAAAGATTAACGATAGTCTGTAAGTAACAATTTGTTTCTTTAGCGTGAAAAAGCACGGGCGACTATTGGACCACGGGGCTACTCTTTTCGGGACAACGGTACCACAAATTGGCAGACCTAGCCTCACACAGTTGTATAGAGAGTGGCTCCGTATGGTTTCCTTTCATTTCCGCATCATTTCAACATATGCCTCTCCATCATGGTATTTATTTTTATCAGAGCAGAACAAAAGTAAGCTCAAGTCAGTTCAGCGCTCAGCAACTAAAATCATCCATCCTGAACTGGAATATGACCAACGGCTCCAGACTTTACGCTTA
>JAOQGN010135512.1:0-11516 GCA_027564295.1 Himantozoum antarcticum
GATTATAAAAAATTTTAAATATGTTATTCAACGCATTTTATTTTATGATTTTATATTTTTGATAGCACGAGTTATGTAAATATAATTATATTAATATGCAAATATATTTAAGTATATATATATATAAAGTATACAAATAATTTTTAATTTCATAGCACTTCGGTGAAATAGTGGTTTTTTCAAAGCGTAAATTAAACTAAGTAAATTTACATAAAATGTGTAAAACTTTGAAATCTCAATTGATAAAAACTACAAATGCAAATGCTTATAAAACTAGGAAACTGAATTTGTGCTAACAAGTTGTTAAATGGCATTTGAAAGTGATAAAACTATTGTTAGCTTTGATCTCAACAGTTAGAGAGTTGAAAATTACAAATGGAGTAATTAAATTAAATCCAATATAGTATCACAAATGAAATAAGAGGAGATCCTATCACTGATGATAAAAGTTGATTATTTGATAATAAAAAAACCAGTTCTGATGGGTTATGGCATAACTGCAGCAGTTTACCTTAAATGCTATACCTATAGTTGGTTTCGTCTCGCTAATGACACCAAAATAATCGGGGACTAATAACTGTAATGCCAAAATATACTGGATATGTTTCAAATAGACTCGGGTATCCATTATTGAAAATTACCACTCACGCTCAGTAGTTAGTAGGACTAGCACTCAGTAGGCTGTAGGTACTAACATTCGTAGTCAGTAGACACTCACACTACGTAGTCAGTAGACACTCACACTACGTAGTCAGTAGGCACTCAGTAGTGAGTAGCAAGTAGGCACTAACACTCAGTAGCGAGTAGGCACTAACACCTGTGAGTAGGCACTAACACTCAGTGAATAAGCACTAACAGTCAGTAGTGAGTAGGCACTAACACTTGGTAGTCAGTAGGCACTAACACTAAGTAGTCACTAGACACTCACACTCAGTAGCAAGTAGACACTAACACTCAGTAGTGAGTAGGCACTAACACTCAATAGTGAGTAGGCACTAACACTCAGTGAGTAGGCACTAGCACTCAGTAATCGGTAGGCAATAATACTCCGGTAGCTGGAAAACGCAGAACTGCAGAACAGTACAGAACTGCAGAACAGTACAGGACTGCAGAACAGGTGTAAACTGCAGAATTTCCTAAGTAAACATGGTGGACACAATTCCAAAGCAGATCAAATCAAGTTCCACATTTCCACAGACAATATTCCAAAGAATGACTACGTCGAGGTTGGCAGTGCTCTTTTTTGTACAGTTAAGAAAATCTAGATCTATCATTAGAGTTAACTTATACACTCTCTATGACAGCTGCATTTAGTGGAAATGTGAAACTTGTTTTGACCTGCTTTAAAATTGTGTCCACCCTGTTTATTTAGGAAATTATGCGGATTACATCTGTTCTGCGTTTCTACACTGTTCTGCCATTCCGCGTTTTCCAGCTACCGCTAATACTCAGCAGTCAGAATCAGTAGGCACTAACACTGGGCAGTGGGATTGGTGGAAGAAAGTGGACAGGGCATATTGCATTTATACAGCTAGAGCTAGGTTTCTACTTAAGTTTTTGGCTACGCTCTTTACGTGTGAAATTGAATTTAGATCAGCTAGTCATTTGGCTTGGCAAGCGTCTTGGCTAATATGAGTCATTTTCATCAGGCTCTTTACACCAGTCAGGCAAGACGATAGTTTTCAGATGTTACATTGGTCTGAATTAATCATTGCGGTTGTTTTAATATACTCTCATTGCAGTATTTAAATACCGAATATATTGTAGATGCCTACTACATACAATCAGAATCAATACAATGCTGAGATTAATTAATAAACAACTAAATCAAAAATATTTGAACTTAATTTTAGATATCATCAACTTTTGATCTATTCCTAAAGCAAAACTACTGCAGTTCGATAGCGGTTCAGTATATTAGCATTTTTAAAAGGAAGTAACTAAGCTACCTCCATTATGATTGGCCAATCCCGAGACAACAAAAGACGGCCTGCACCCAACCATGTTGGGTTGGCTCGTCTCCGTCATGCCTTCCGGCTTGCCTTCATCTCCGTCTAGCCTTTTACACTACTCGCTTTTTGGCGAAGCCAAGCCTATTGCCGAAGACTGGCTGGTCTAAACTCTTCTTTGCAGTTGTAGTTGCTAATAATAAGAATAATATATATTATAATTTTTGGGCCACACAGAGCCATAGCATAATATTGTTATGAGTTCGATGGGAAAAGAAGAAATATCTTTTACGGATAACAACTTCGTGTTGAAACTGAGACTCCCGTCTAGTCTATACAGATTTAGCTGCATTGTTGCTGTAAGACCAAAGTGACTAGCATGCTAGACCGATTGACTGCATGACTGTTTTCATCCATATACTATTATACTATTATACCAACATCTGATGCTAAACCCTTTCTATGATGAGGTGTTTATTTTATTATTAGTCTCTTGCTTGAGTTTCAGCATCTATTTGGTTTTGGCTTTTAATTTCATAGCAAGTGTTTTATGGCTCAACTGCGTGTAAGTTGAAAGTGATTATAACTTTTAAACTCGATGAATGTTTGATGAGCTCAACATTTACAAATAATAATGGTAATTGAGAGTTTAAACCAAATCAGTTACAACCGATAAACATGGGAACTCCTACTAACATGAACAATTGGGTTGCACCTGCTTCCTCCTTCTGATCAACACTCTCTTTAGAAACACTTTCTTCGCAGTACTTTTTGTATCTAAAAGCAGTCATGACCTAAATGTAATATTGATTGAGTATTGCATGTATATCAAGATCAATTCCGTGTTAATTATCGCATCATGGATTGAGTTAGTGATAAATTCTGGTCCCTTTATCCGTAGCAAAGGTAACAGGTTGTAGTATATTATATTAAAGCTTTTGTCTTTAGTGTGGCGATACCTTTTTATTATTACTTATTATTATTTATTTACTATACCATAGGCTTATATACTAGAACAGTTCTTTTTATTTCAGCTCTCCGGCAATTAGTGTGCTCAGTGAGTTGCAACTGAGACAGCAACAGATTATAAGAGCTCACCATGGTAAAGGGGACACTGCACCAGTATCCACGGCGCCTGGAAGGCCAGTTGGGGCTTCCAATTATCCACAACACGCACCATTGAAACCTCCGGTGACCAAGAAGCCAACTTTACCAGTCAAACCCAGAGTGCTGCCAGAGAAAATTTATTGGAACGGCACCAAGGATGAAGCCTACAGGTATGACCGTCATGGAAAGTCTGCCTTTTTTAATAAGATAATAAATGATACAAATAGTCCATTGCTACTTTTACACTGTTTTCATTAGATTTTTCTAATTTTGTTTATTGCTCAGTTTTGATTGTGTGATTATTATGGCCCATCTAAGACTGTCATCAGACAAAGGTATAAATTACTTTTGGAATTTGTTAGCAAATTTCAAACTTTTTAGAAAAGAAAGTTGGGAGTTATCCTCCCTCTTGGGTTGTCTATGTTTCATAATGAAAATATAGAGTTGTCTGTTGCAGAAAAGTGCTTGTTGACTTCAGCAGTACATATGGCATACACCGTACAGCAGCATACGCCGTTCACTTTTGATTGGCTAGCTGGCAAATAACGTACATGGCTAAAGTAAAGTACCAGTTCAACAGGGATGCATATATCCACTTTGCGGCCTGAGGAACATGTACTCATTTGAATAATTGATGAAGCCACAAGAAGTGACAGTATTTTGTATAGGTAGTTAGTTCTATAGTGTCTGTTGGTTTACCCATTATTATTCTTTATTCTCTATTATCCTTCGTAAGATGACCTTGACCCTAATAGACAGACGGACATTACTCGGCCGCTCACGTGGGATTGGCCAATTATAATGGAGATAGCTTAGTTGAGTTACTTCCTTTAAAAAATGCTAATACATTGGATCGCTATCACTGGTGCGCCTGCGCAATGAGCGTTTCTGTTCAGTTTCGCTTTATTAAAAAAAAAAAAAAAAAATCAAATTTTTGGTGTTTAAAATTAAGTTCAAATATTTGTGTTCAAAAATATATATCATATATCACATATATCGTATAAACATATTGTACATAAAATATTTTTGTTTTTATTAATGAATTTGAGCATTTTCTCTGACATTGACTTTATCATTGACTTTTTATAATAAAAGTCTAGCTGTAGAACTCCCAGAACTGGTTTGATATTAGTCTTTCCATTTCTGAAAGAATAATTATCACGAGTTTATCAACTAGATAAAAAATATTTTTTATAAAAATTCTAGGTTTTAACACGAGATTCTGTCTTCGGAAGTGGATTGCCAATGTTCAATATCGTGAATTAACACAGTGGGCAAATATGCATGTGAAATGAGTAATGAAAATTTTAAAACTAATAATAAAATACCAGACCAACTAACAAATCATATGACTTGTTATTGTAAAGTAATCACAAGCACTCACTGTCATACTCTCACTGTGTAATTGATTGCAAATCATTAGTGGTGGAAATATTAGCAAAATTTACAGAAAATTTGCTATACAAACTCATTTGCCATTAATATTTCTGTAGCCTGGTAAGCATCGTCACACTAGTAATGTTTATAATTTATAGCATTTTATTTTATTAGCATTCAATAAATGCGTGTGTTGAAACTCATCTAGACCGAAGCTATCTAGCGCTTCAGCCAATCAGAGAAGAGCATGTGAACAGTTCAAGTAGATGTGCTTAAATCCTTTGTTCTTTCCTTCCTCAGCACCCAAAGACTTACTAATCCCTTGATCCCGCTACTACCCTTGGTCCCACTTTATATACATGTAAAAATATGATCTCTAACAGGCAAAGTCCTACTGTAATATTAGTGGGTGCAATCGGAGATCAAAGGGAATTAAAATCAGTCTACTTGCCATTGCCACTGTTATTTCGCTGATGTGATTACCACCGTGTGCTCTCACGTTGCCAAGGCAATGACCATGATCGCTATCCATTTCAGTTTTGAGTAAAATAAAGAATCTACTGTTAAAAACTGTCCTATTTTGTAAATTTTGTTTTATCTAGGTGATCAACTCAGGATATTTTTTCAGAAATAGAAACAACAATATCTAATTACCTATACAAAATACTGTCATGCATCTTGTGGCTGCATAAATTATTTAAGTTGTGCACTATGGTAACACATGCTAGAGTTAGTAATTGAACAGACAACTCCGCAGTAGGCAAACTAATACGAGCAGACAACTTTGAATAAACTGCACCTGGAGGGTCTAATGGAAGTGCAGCACCCAGTTTTCAGTTGGTCTCAAGGGGCCCAATTTATCGTGTTGAAAGGATGCAATGCACACTTTGGTTAATTTGTAGAATAATTAGAAGTGCACAGCTAGGAGTGTTTCTGGTGAGACATGGCACTACTGTTGGTCAGGTGGTGAGTTAATATGTCATAGTTGGGAGTACTGAAGGTCAGATGGTGAGTTAATATGTCATAGCTGGGTGTATTGGAAGTCAGGTGGTGAGTTAATATGTCATAGTTGGGAGTACTGGAGGTCAGATGGTGAGTTAATATGTCATAGCTGGGAGTACTGAAGGTCAGGTGGTGAGTTAATATGTCATATTTGGGCATGTTGGCAAGTTATTCTAAGAATACTGAAAATTACACACAAGCTGTGGTCAGCGTTAAACAAGTAATTGTTAAAGAGTAGACAAATTATCATTAGGAATAGACAGGTTATTGCTAAGAGTAGACAAGTCATTGCTTGAGGAGTAGACAAGTCATTGCTTGAGGAGTAGACAAGTCAATGCTAGCAGTAGACTAGTCATTGGTAGAAGTAGACATGTCAATGCTAACAGTAGACAAGTCATTGCTTGAGGATTTATAATATCCCTCTACTATTCACAGGTGATGGTCATAGCAGCAGGAGATGGTGAAGCTCATTCTGTGAGAATCGTTAACTATTCCAATGTAAGTGTCTAGACCAACTGCTGTATCCATTACTTTTTTTAAGTACTGCATTGCATGGCTTGTCTATCAACAATATGAGTTACTGTAACCATTTGGGTGAATTTGTGAATTAGAAATTCTATATCGTGTTTGATTATACAAGAATGCCCTCATCGCCCCAACAGCAGCACCTATCGATTATGATTTTATCAAACTGTCTAAATTTTGCCTCAATAGAAATCAAGTGCCTAGTGTACGTTAATTGTATATTTCTATTAAAAATTGAACTGTATATTTCTATTAAAAATTGAACTGCGTGCTGTTACAACAATGGAAATAGTGATTAACTTACATCACAGCAATCTCAAAGCAATCAACTGCAGATAAGCATTGCATGCTTTTCTGCATGATATCAATTTGATATCATTACTTTGTTACTACTGATTCGTGCACCTAGTGAAGTAAAATTAGCTCATGTCTAATCATGGGTGGGCAACCTTTTCGGCCAAAAGGCCGATTTATAAATGCTGATAGTGGGCAAGGCAGAGCCGCAGTGCCAGATACTGGGTATGCATGGTATACACTGTGTGTTAGTATAGGTGCTATGATTATGACGGTTAGGTGGAGGATTTCACAATTTCGGAAAAACCTTTTACCAAGCTTCAAATTTTAACGTTGTGAATCTACTTGAATGAAACTTTCAAATATCAAAGTTTTGTTTGACATACTTTTTATTATGGCTAAAGTAGTATGGCAATATTAACGAAATGTTTCACTAAGTGAAGATTTTGGAAAATATTTGCCAACTTTCGGATGAAGTCAACATATAGAAGCGAAGCCTTTCATTAATATTCAAACTACTTTCGCAGAGTTTTGCTATATTTGAAAGTTTCAAATATAGTGAAAGTAGTTTGAGATATTAATGAAATTTTCAATATATTCATTTATTCAAAAGTGGTGGCCCTTTACTTTCATCGGAAGTTTCCCTACATTTGACAGGTGGATGAAATACTGGTATCAAAGAAAAGCCATAAGGAATAATTCTTTGATCACTGCTCAATTTCCCTTATCAGTGGTTAGTGGGCTTGACACTGTATATCACTCATGATATGTGATATCAGCATACAATTTTGGTAAAAGTGTGCACATGTGGAAGCCCATGTTCAGCATTGCATGTTTTTGAAATTCCCTGGGGACTAGAACAAAAGCATAGGCGCAAAGTTGTCTTCTCCTGATAACGTGCATTTGCATCTCTAACTAAAAATCCAACCACAATCTTCGAACAAAGCAAAGCTGGAAAACTACAACAGTGCACATTACAGGGTATTTGGAGCGTGTCGGACAGATCGCCATCAAATGGGACCTATGTTTATTCTTAGGTTAGCCCATACTAGGAAATGACTATTTGAACATTTAGACAATTTCCCAAATGTCCATTGAATACAATAATTACATTATATAGTTGTTGCATAAGGAGTTCTCAGCATTTGTAATAGCCAATTTTTCTGGAAAAACTCCATATAAAATTGTTTTGCCATGGATAAGGCAAAAGGCCGCAAGTTAGGACTCAAAAGGCCACTGAAGGCTGCACTTTGCCCACCACTGAATTCTAACTGGAGATAACATTTCGTTAAGGCATCTTACTTACTTTAGCTTATCATCGTTCTTTTGAATTAACTACGACAGGGCAGTTTACCAGATTACTTTGAAGGTCGAAATAAATATTAATTGAACCAGAAAAACCTTCATCGTTTCTAATATAGCTCAGTCTTCAGTATTACGGAATTACTATTCATAGAGAGAGGCTTGTCAGGATACCACCTCCAACTAAATTCACTGTGTATACTACTAAGCGTTTGGGAGCTTCAACACATCTGTTGTAGAGGGTTCCAATAGACAATCAAAATTAGATATTTTGTTTAAAAAAGTATTATAATTATTTTCTCTTTGATTTGATTATTTTATAATGATGCGTTTGAGTGCCGCAGTTGGTAGGGCTAGCACTTTCAATCCAAGGGTTGGAGGTTCATGCTTCAGTTTGACATTCTGGCAAAAAGACCTTCAACAAACCTTGAATCTGTATTTGCTGGGACTGTTCGGATCAGGATGCCGTGTGTTTCAACAATACCGCAGGAACGTGAAAGACCAGCCTCTGTCCTACAAAGAGAAATACATGTAAAGCTGTCGCTTGCACGGTCAATTTAAACTCTTTTGCTCCATGCATGCCTGTTGCTCCATGCATGCCTGTTGCTCCATGCATGCCTGTTGCTCCATGCATGCCTGTTGCTCCATGCATGCCTCTTGATTTTGCTGAAAGTGTCCAAAGTGGGAATATCTCGTGGCTTTAGATACTCTGCCATTTTCAAAAGAAAGACCTGTTCAATATCTGTCTTGGTTTAACTATATGGACATTAATATTATTATAATTATAGTATAATAGCAGTGTCCGTATGCGGACTTGCTTACTATAGCCTCTTCACACCATTTGCAGGGAACTATGGGATTGAAGAATGAGCAGCTAGCTACTGATGAGGAAAGATTTAACAGTGTTGAGGATTTAGTGAAGCACTACAAGGAAAGTAACATACACCTACGGGGCGGTACAGTGGAAATCAGGCTAATATCTGCACATAGCTCATGTAACCAAAATCTCAATTAATTTACATACCTTTAGTTAATATGATCTTTACATTTTGCCTTCAAGCAATTGCCTTCCAGGTAGCCTAGCCGTGTTATGGCTTTGAGTCACGCCAATATCTGTCTGCCTGTGAGAGGACGCAGGGTCGACTGTGACACTCGCATAGTTCACAAGGTTGATTTCTGGCACTTTGCAGGATTTGGTAAATTAGTAGCATTAGTAGCATTTGGGCTGATCATGTAAACTAGTATTCCAAAAATTCATTAACGAACAGTTGCTGGAGCCTAGCTAGAATTATTTTACAACTGTGTCACCACTGGCATTCTTACTTTCAGCTGGAACTGTTACCCATATCAGTCATTTACTTATAACCAAAAATCAAACATTGTGATTGCTCACCAATATACTAATAGTAAAAAGTAACAATTCCTCGTTAGTAGCAATGTCATATTTCTTAAACTCTATGCTTAGTGGAAAACAGTGTAACAACATATAGGCAGTCACTGTTAACCACCAGTACACTGGGGTAATACTGACCCATTGAATACGGTGGTCATAATTTCTGCTGTGTGAGTTATCTTTTAAAATACTATTTTTTTGAACTTTTCTTTTCTATTATGTCAGGTTGGTTCTACACGGTACTAATAGTGGTTTAGGTTGCTGCTTTATTACTTTATTGTCTATAAATTAAACCTTGAGTTAAAAGTTAAACTTACACCCTATAAGCCAACAAAAGTGTCCAAGGTTGCCTAACCAGTATTCACTATGATGACAATCAAATATACCGTAGCACACAATCAACACCAATTATTTGAATAATTATTATTTTCATAGATTTTTGTGATATTATCTATCAATCAGGGTCAATTTGTTATTTATATTATCTTTTTAGTTTATGATTGATTGCATTTATAGCAGTTTTGCTCAACTTTGTTCTGACAATGCTTCAGTAGATGTGTATCTGGGGAGGGAGATTGAGTGGAGTGTGTGATTTACCATCCACACCGTCCACACAACTGCCTTCCCCTACAGACCATTCCATTGTGACCTCTCCAATTGATACATTAGCTTGCTTATCATGGCACCAAAGACTCTAATCAGTGTCATTAATATCTTCAATGTCATATATTAATAAATCCCAATTTGAAGTTGTCTGTTTGTGGACTCGTAAATCCAAGAACCAGCAACTCCCAAGTAGACGGTATGAAGCCTGTGAGATTATTGTACACTGCTATTACATCTACAGACTCTTCATGAACAGTATATTTTCAAGCATTTGCTGGCTGTTTGTATATGGGCCTGACCTCTTCATTCCTAAAGGCCTGTCCTTTCTTTCCTTAACACATCGTCCTATTATTACCAATTGCATTTATTTTTATGATTCAACGATGTTTACTACCTTATTGTTTAGCTGCCAGTTTTATCATTTATCCATATATCTTTTCATAGTGTATATTATGTTAACTAAAATAAAATAATTGACCATAACATGGTCATCAGACTGCATTTATATCTGTCACTTACTAGTTGATGTAGAGAAAAAAATCCAATAATAGAAGCTTCTTGCTCTAAATCACCAGCTACAGATTTCCAACGGCTCCAATACTATTAACAATATAGCTCTTCAGGTTGGAATGTTATAGGCGTTCAATAGCCTGAGATTCTGAGATAGGTGGTTTGTGAGTTGAGGTTTTGGGGTTTGGACCACAGGCTACTGCACACCATACTAGATGTCTACTGTTCTTCTTAATGAGTGGTACTGAGCATGTATGCTATTAGCAAAGAAATTATCAGGTTAAGCTTGTGTGCAAGTGTAAGTGAGCAAGATAATGATGTAGTTGTCAGGTCAAAGGTCGACTTGGTATCGTATTCTCGCGGCACTGGGACGCTCATCTTATAGGTGAGAGTGGATTTTTTCATTTAAAAAAAATCTCAATTTGTAAGGCACACTGGTTATCAATTCATTTATAAGACGCACTTCACTTACATGGCACATGTGGCTTCTACTGTGTCTCTCACTTTCAGGGCACACCCTCTTAAACATGCTTCGAATCCATAAATAACATCAACAGAGAATGACATTTGCCTTTGGCTGTCATCCCTTCTCATCAGATGACATGCTAAATGACCTCCATTTTTTCTCAACATCATGAACACATACTCGGCTTTTGGGTGAAAGAGGTCTGTGTCAGCGAATCCGAAATGCTTTCACCTTGCTATTCACACCATAGAGTTATCTTACCTCTATCAATCCGATCTTATTTTTGAGAGGAAGATAACTCTATTATTCACACGTTGCCAGTTGTCTTGGCTCCAATTGTTGAATATGACCTTCACCTTATAAGGCGCATTAATTTATAAAACTCTGATTATCTAAGGCACCATATTAAATAAATAATAAAGATCTCACTTTTTAGACATGATGATATAGGACCTAAGATATTGAACCTCATGATATAGGGCACACCCACCTATAAGGCGCGCATCCCAGTGCCACGAGAATGCGGTATGTTCACCCACCCTTTAGTTATGGCGTATCATTTGATACACTGGTAGAATGAGTACAACCATGCTTGTCGTCATTATAAACAGGGCAAACGATATCCTCCCTAGCAGATTATCCATGACGAGGGCTATGAGAATCCATTCATCATTGTCTTTCTCGTCAAATGGCATGTCCTTATATGCCTCCCGTAATCTCTCTTCCTCAGTCTGCACTGGTTCTGGTGTAGCAGCTGGAGTGCTGGTGCTGCTATTGATAGAAAGATCCAGATCAAGATTGACTGTATTACCACCGTTGTGTACACTGCTGTTCTCCACATCATCAGGTGTTATATTCTGTAAATAGACAGCGACACAGACATCACAAGACTCATTACTCTCCAGGTTACAGTGTTTTCTCAACTGCTACAAATTTGGTAGACTTCATATTATCTGCGCCAGTGGGTAACTCCGAATGTTATTAT
>JAOQGN010135623.1:0-11514 GCA_027564295.1 Himantozoum antarcticum
TGCCGTTATCCAATAGCCGTAGTCGCTATTGGTCACGTGACTCGATACTCAATACACAAACTCAGGTATCACCACAACGATCACGCAGTCTATGGGGAGTTTGCCTTGTACCCAGTCTGCATGTGGTCGCTCTCTTCGTAACCACGTAAATTTAGTTGCAACATGTAGTCCGAAACATAGTCCGACAATTTTGGTATTTGTCTTCACCTGTAAAACACTGGTTTGCCTATAATATATATATATATCTATACAGATTTTAATAACTACTTAATAACGGACTTCAGGTGGATCTCTCTTGACCTACCTAATTAGAATTCCTCAGATTATATACCCAGAAAATTTCATTGGACAGAGATAGCAGAGACAATGTAAAGGTGGGTTATAGGCAAATTTCTTGCTCCTTTCCATTATAACCTTATACATGTATACAACTAGTAACCATGGCGGCTTCCATGTACTTCTGGTGATGGGACGCTCTCACTACCCCGGCTCTGGTATCCATTATTTGCATTGTTGAATTCAGGATCATATTTATAAGGGTGGGGTATGCCGCCCCACCTCTACATTGAACAATCAACAATAACTATTCCACAATGGACAAGTGCATGACAATAATTATCAGCAGTGGACAACAACAATCATATTGTCCACTCAACCTTGTTATCCACTGCATTTATCCACTTCATAATGTTGTCCACTGGACAAGAGATGTCACTTTTAATTTATGATGTTGATTTGCCTGTCAGACAAATTATATCTGCACTGTGACCCTCACAGAATTATCACAATTATACTTAGTCTTACTAAATACAGGCTGACTATATTATGGCAGCGTACCAGCTATAAGTGGTTTGAAGCAAGAAGCTAAACAATTATATTTAAAGTTGCATGTTGTAATAGCTACATTTGTAAGTTCTTTGACCCATTTAGTTTGCTGAACTACTTTTCCAAAGAACGAATCTGAATGAAGTCTATGTAGCGGAGTTGGTAGCACTTGCCACTCTGGCCTTGCAGCAACGATGTAAGTTAATTGGAAGGCTGTGGGTTCGAGTCTCACCTACGACCTGGAGGTTTTTGTCATGCAGGTTTTTCCACCTTGTCAATCGAACTAGCAATAGTATCACACAATGCGCAGTAGGCTTCTCTTGCTTAGCTACTGGTGCTATTGGATTTTAACATATTAGGTATGCCTGGCAAGCGTGATATTATTTTTATCACATAATCCTCATGGTACCAAGACGCACTTCCATTATCAGCTACTATTTCTTAAATGTGGTATTGGTACCTACTGGCCCCTAATGGTTTTTACTGGTTTGCCTGGTCTCTTTACTACTGGTCTACCTGGTCTCTTTACTACTGGTCTACCTGGTCTCTTTATTACTGGTCTACCTGGTCTCTTTACTACTGGTCTACCTGGTCTACCTGGTCCGGTTATTACTGGTCTACCTGGTCTCTTTACTACTGGTCTACCTGATCTCTTTACTACTGGTCTACCTGGTCTCTTTACTACTGGTCTTGGCACTTGGGTACCTTTCACATCTCATGTGTTTTATATAAATTTATCAGAACACAGAGCTATGGAAATAAATTTCTTAACCAATGATGGACATTCAAAATAAACAGTGATACCAGGTGGGTATTGAACTATTGTTTTCCTACTGCATTTTTAAATAAACACATAAATTATGATGAAATAACAATAAATCTTACTGAATAAAATAATATAACTATACTAGAGAAACGCTTCACAATAAAATAATGTTCTAAATACCAATGTCAATTATTCACTTCCTCTTTTTACAGAACATCCTTTAACCAGGTGACATAAATCCAAGTGTTTTCAAGCACTTTGATTACTACATGTATATAAATTGCTAAATTTATGCAAATAATAATTATGTTTGCATATAGAATGGTAAAATATAATATATATATATGCATGCATTATGATTATGATAATATGCAACTGCATCAGGTATATCATAATATTCCTACCCTCAGATTTATACCAACTCATTATTATCTTAGTTGACAAGTCTATATAGGATCAACTCCGCAGATGTTTCTCAGTTTTTCGTATACTAGGAAAGCAATTGTTATCCCAGGGCCAAGTCTGAACCAGCTTGCTGTAGTACCTTTGAAAAATGCCAACGGTCCTTCTGCTTTCAATGTCTTTATGAATACATCAACAGGGGATACATATCGATTTTCTACAAATATATGAACTATATTGGTGATCCCTATCATAGCTGCCAGTGGGATAAACATTTTAGAAGTTGTAGAAAATGTCTTTTAATGCTAGTATACAACATAGGTAGAGATTTTCGCTTTTAGCTTAGCCCTAGAAAAATTCCACAATAATGTTCAGATATCCCATGCCATACTGGGAGTTTTGCTCTCTTGGTTGGGTGTGGTGGTGTGGTGGCACACCAGCCTATGGGCAGATAACTCCCCAATGCAGCTGGCTTGGTGAGCCAGGCTAATGTATATAGGGGTCAATGAAAGTGCCACTCAAATCACTTCAGTATAAGCTATTACACAATTATATACTAGTCTATTGTTAGTCTATTTTCGTATTAATAATCTACATGCATATTTTATTATTCTCCGTAGTATTGCGTGGACCACTACAGAGGAGCCGGTGATAAGCCTAGCGTATTATCATGTGTTTCAATGATGTGCATAATATGATGGAGTTGTTCACCCTTAGCATTGTACATTGTTAAGTATTTCTACAAAAGGACAATGCAACAAAAGCCATATATTTTATGTCAGAGCCACCTCAGTTATATAGACGGCTGTATGTAATATGGTCATAATCAGGATATTTCTTTGTTTAACTTTGACAAGAAAACTGCCTTGTGCGTACCTGAAATGAATGAATGCTGGTGAAAAGAATAACTTGACAACTCCTACTTCGCCGAGTAGGGGGTTATACTGACAACTCCTACTTCGCCGAGTAGGGGGTTATACTGACAACTCCTATTTCGCCGAGTAGGGGGTTATACTGACAACTCCTACTTCGCCGAGTAGGGGGGTTTACTGATAAATCACTAGTAGCCTCATGTTGGTAGAGTGGTGAGGTGAAAAGTTAAATGAAAACTCTTTTTCTTTTCCCTACCATCTCCATCCATCAATATATCTGGGCTTATGGGAGTTGTCTGCTACTGATCCTACAATACTCTAGCAACACTGAGAAGGGTTTAAGTCTAGGATAAGATGCTAACTCGTTGGCGTTAGTTCGAATCATGAAACCCTAAAGCCGAAATGTGAGGCCATAACTACCAGTTTTTAGGGTTCACATGATTTGAATTACGATGGTGAGTGTTGTACAGCGCAAAAAATTGGCCACAGATGGTTTGCTAAGTAAGGATGGAACTGAAGCTACCAGCATGAGATTTTATTATGTGTGGAAATTTTCCCACACTCTGATTCACTATAGCTAATTTGTCTGTGGTATAAATAAATCTATGCTGTGTTTGTTAAGGGTGTCTGATCAAATGAAGAATTATAATATCTTTGGAGTTTTTCAATGAGAATGAGGTTTTCACTGACAGCTAGAAAGTGAAGTTCAATAAATATGTAGAATCTACATTCAGTGTCGTTCTTTAAAAACACATACTAGAGGAAGAGTTAGATTTTTTATAAAGTAGCTGCATGTACATATATTTTTTAATAGATAATATGCTATAAAAGATAATATGCTATAAAAGATAATATCTTTATAAAAATAATATGCTTTACACAAGTTAAACCATCTGTGAACAGCATAGGCAATGCATAGCAATTGACATTAATCTACAAACACAGATACAATATCATGTAAGCAGTATCTCACGAACATCCCAGTTGGAAGAACATCAATATAAAGATCTCTCACACTGAAATATCACGAAACTTGTTGTGTTCTGTAATCTGAAAAAATTGCTAAGGTTCTCTACTGGAAGCTGACTCACCTACAGCTCTTTGGTTCATTATTCTAGTCGTGACAATATCGGCAGGATTGCTGGCTACTGCAGATGCTAGTCCCGCAGTGATGGCACTTAAGAAATGTAGAGGTAATCCTTCTTCTAGAATCTCATGGTTCATCAGTATGTGCTTGGTATGATCATAAACTGGAAACTAAAGATATAGATACAGCACAAAGATCACAGGACAGTGATTTGCGTTATCTGAGCAAAACAGTATAACAAAGCTATTCTGTCAAGGAAATGCTGTAAGCCAACATATACAATCCACCGTTGCAACTGCCTCTTTCAGTTAAAATCATGGAACCCAAAATCTAATAATTCGAATTCCAGGAAGCAGCTAGTTCAAGCCAAGGCCAGGCAACTCCACAACCCAACCTAACTCAGGAGTTTTAGGTTATTTAGACTCATAAATAAAAATAATTTAAAGGATTTAAGCTTTAAATCTGTAAAATCCTTGGTGAGGTCATGTTTGTATGGAGAGTGATGGTTGACGCCATAGTGTGTCTGCATTGACAGCATTTGGTTGATTGATCTACAGTGTTTTATTTGTCAATAGAATTATATAAAAGCTTCTGGAACGATGCTTACAGCACGTACACTATACTGTATATTAAACAAATATATGTACATTACATGCAGCTACTTTATAAAAATCTAACTCTTCTTCTAGTATTGGCGTTTAAGAGATTAAAAATTACAACAAATACTGAATACAATAGGATACCTGAGAGGCCAAGATTCTTGATAACTGCCAAATGGCTCAACAAATGATGAGCTACTTTGATGAAATCTATTTACTACCCGCAATCACTGCAATGCTTTGCAGACATTGACCTTACTATGCTATTCAAATATTGGTTCGCTATCTGCAAGCACAGCTAGATGTTAGATGCTGTCTGATAATAATTTATTGTCGACACAAAAGGGGTGAAATGAGTGGAGGCTTTCCTCTAAGCAGTTTCCAGCTTACCTCACAACTAAGGGACTAGTTGTGGGACTTGGTTGTGTTGTCCTTAATGTTGTCCTTAAAATATTTATAAGGACAACATTTTCTCCACACAAAGAACAAATCATAAATTGTAAACTAGGATTTATCTGACATTCAACCTGTACAACCAAGTGCTGAGGAATTGGTTACGTTTAGCTATGTCAATCAATGGCACTAGTCATAATCGTAAAGGTATTTATCAAACTTTCCAAAGCTTACTGTACCTGCATGGATGTGAGACAGACTGCCCGTGTCATATTTGGTGTTGCTCCTGTAAATAGACCTTTAAGTCCCTGTTGGTTATAGACCTGACGGAAACAGTCTATTGTACCTCTATATACCCGGGGTTTCCCTTTGATGCCATCGGCTTGCATTCTAACTTTAACTATATCTGTCGGTGTGGTGAATGCACTTCCTAGCAATCCTGCAGATAGGTATAATATATTTGCTAAACATGAGAATTAATATTATCAAATAACGTAACACATGCTTGCTAAAAGATAACTCAAACAATATATTGGAAACTAAAACAGATTAACTGCCTTAAAATTTTAATGGAAGTTGTCCTCTCTCAATTACTCTGTGTTTGTTACAGGAATGACAACTCCCCGAAAACTGAATGACCATGAAATGAATGGGAGTGTGCGTCTTCGCCGTTGTACTTTAGGTGTCTATGCTTGTTCTGCACCGTCAATTTTGAATTAGCTAACCAGTTAGGTGCAACAACGTAGTTTTTCAGTTTTGCTTTGTTCTAAGATTATGGTCAGGGTTTTCAGGTAGGGACACGTTCACACCTTATCAGGAGCAGAACTCTGATCACGTGTAACGTGCAATGTGCAATGTGCAAAGTTGCACTTTCCTATAGCTAACATAAGATTCAATTCACTTGGTAATAAATGCAGAAGAATTCTAGCCTGTTGCTTCTACAGGGTTTATGGTAATGAAGCTCAGCTCTGAGAAGGATTTTGTTTGATATCTACAGTGTGACCGTGTGACCAGTGTGACCGTGTGACCGTGTGACCGTGTGACCGTGTGACCGTGTGACCGTGTGACCGTGTGACCGTGTGACCAGTGTGACCGTGCTTATTTGTTTTATAATTATTTTGCCGATTGCGCATACTCAAAATCTTTTCCTAGAGAATGGAATTCCATTTTAACAAATAGTGTGAAATCTTTGAATCAAATTGCTAGAGAATAATTGTCATTAATAGTGTCTAAGTATCGAAGTCAAGCGTATTTAACAATCTTTCCTGCTAGCTGACCTGCAGTAGCTCCGGCAAGGAGTTTGATATGCATGGGTGTGTTGTGTCTGTTGGTGCCGCCAAATGCTGCTTTAATAGGCTCATAAAAGCCACTCCTTATTGAACTGTAGCTAAGCTCCCTCATCATGGAGACTGTCAGCCTAAGATATATAAGCAGTCTGAACACACTTTTTATGTCACCAGAAGTGTTGACCATCATACGGGCAATCATAAGGGCAATCATACGGGCAATCATAGGGCAATCATGGTCACATTGATGTACAAGTCATTGTCTCAATGTCTCTTTGACAGATTTTTTATCAACAGAACAACAATAATACAGTCATGTAATTAGTTTGCCCATACATTCGGACCTGTGAAAGGGTACACACAGACTATGGGCTATAAAGGTCGCAGGACAACATACTTTAAGGACTCAGGTCTCAAGTTGTGAACAACGGTAAATTTATGAGACCTTTTCTCAAACAGAGACTGTCGAACTCTTTTAAATACCATAGCAACTGAAATCAGGAAACCACTTACTTGACTACTTACTAAAATCAGTTCTCTTCAATGACTTCAAACTCCTACACTACAGACTGTAGATTGCACCATTACAAAACCAAAGACAATTTGCCATCCATTAATAAAATATCATTAATGCTAAATCCAACCAGTACCAATACTTTGAATGGAAAATGTATTTTACACCAGCTGATGCTTACCCTCTATATATCGCTAAGACTCCTTCTTCTTGCACAACCCTTACACATCCTCTAAGTGGGCCTTTATAATACCTATCTCTAAATATGTTTTTACTTTTTGCAGAGAGCTCATTGTCTAGTTGCAGACGGACTTTCATTGTATCCATTGGATGCGCACCTGCAATGAAAAGAAGAATTATACATGTAACAGGTGGCTCATACATGTGTATGATGTAACTGTCTATGAAACCAATAAAGGAAGCAGATTTCGTGGATTCCTGATTTCCCTAGTATATAGAGAAAACTCATGTTTTTCAGCTCACCCTGGCTCATCTTTCTGGGTACATAAATATAGCCATTGCTATTGAGTACATTCAATAAAATAGTAACTGATTATTTGTGCTGGACACCCCCTACAAAAAACAACAACCACTCAACCCTGAATACATCTTTGAACCAGCAGTTACAAACATCACGTGCCATTGCTCATGGCATGAGCAATGGCACGTGATGTTTTTTGGCCGATTTAATTGCCGCCCCAATTTAATTGCCGATGTCAACCAAACAGACACCAAACAAAAAGTTGGTATCATGTGCTCACCAACTTTTTATTTGGTTGACATCGGCAATTAAATTCCTAGCTACATGCAGATACATCCGATGTTCACTATAGATCCCACGTGTAGCGTAACCCCTGCACGCCATGCTAAATGATTGCGGTGTATATTATAGTATTGACAGTATTAATAATACATATCATGTATAATAGTGGATGCCCGGGGTCTGATCTTCAACTGAAGCCATTTTGCAAGCAGCGAGAGCAGCTACATAGTTACACCTAGCTTCTAGTAAAATGTATGAGATCCTTTTTCTGGTAACATCTACATGTATAACTGGTAGGAGTTTTAAGTCAATAATACATTTATATATTTATACTCACATGCGGATCCAACGCCATTAGATATTCCTCCTAAAATAAATCTCAGGAACACTGCTTTATGTTCAGATTGTATAGTTCCTGCCATTTTCTAGGTATTTGCTAATTTAATTGTGAACTAACCACAACTCTATTCTAGTTTCTATTCCTGTAAGCAGACGCATTGAGAATTTAGAAAACTTTAAGAATAGTGTAAAATTTTAACAATTGAAACAATTTGTCGGAATAATATGTAGTGTAATAGTTTTATTCTATTAGCAATTTCATGTCACCTCAATCTCTATTAGTCAAACAATATTAATGCAAAGTTATTGACCCTGTGTATCAGCTGGATCGTACTATTACTAGAGGCGGGTCCTACCGGCCTACTTGTCATTGCTCGACGATCTAGATAAAACTAGATAGTGTCACACTCTTTCTTATCATTCCAAATTGTCTGCGAGCTTTCAGATATCTCTTCCCTTCCCAGCTATTATATGATGCTGCACTAAACACTGTTCAAGTAGAGATAATAACTGAACATAGGTTATAATTCAATATGCAAGTTAAAATATTTGCAAACTGGAAGATTTAAGAAGGTGTGAGAAAGTAACATCTAAAAAATAGAAAATTGTTCTAGACTTCTCACAGATTGAGATTATTGAGCACTGCCTCTATATTAAAGTGGTCATCAGTCCCTTTCAAACTCTGTGGAAGACAACTTTTGTGGGAGACAACCTCTGTGTGCTTGTGAGAGCCTGACGGTCAGACTAATCTGCATGGGTATACGAACGTGTTCTATTAGTCATTCTGCCAATTAATGCCTTTTTTTATTAATAATTATGGAAAATTTGTGAAAGAAAATTTGCAATCCATGTTATTAGTGCCTTAGCGGTGGTGCTTTTAAATGATACAATTCATATTTGTGTTCAAAAGTCTTATGGATACTAGTAATAGTAGTATAACTCTATAACAAATTTCCAGTAGCATTAAATATTATTAAAAAGTGAGAGAGCAACTCCTACAACAAGTATTATTAAAAATAATTAATAATAATAAATAATAAAAAAATAATAAATAACTATGTCTTAACAATACTGAACGCAGTTGTCAAGTAACAAGCCAGTACGTAATGAGGTCGTCTTCTTGCATTTAAATATGAAAATATGTGATGCTTTTCTCCTCAATACTGAATTCATTAGTACAATATAGAAATATTTAATTTTAGTTCTGTGTTGGTATATTATATTTAGTTCATATCATAATATGGATATTCCTATATCCAATGTAGAGCCTAATTATTTACAACGGTATATGTCCCAAGTTCCTTACAATTTTCAAGATTATTTGCATTGGTGTTAGCTATTTGGTATCATAACAAATTTTTTCTGAATTTTTGGCATTTTTATATTGCTAAATGTTGGATGTGGTGCAACTGTGAACGTATATATTGTGTTGAATAATAAGTCCTGGGGCTGATATTGAATTATTAGCACCATACCGAAACTCTTGCTTTGCTCAACAACTGGAGTACTGCTCTTGTATTGCCATGTGCTGGCTGGTGGACCTTGCAGAACTTCAACATAATTACTTTACCACCAGCCTTGCCCTCTACAGCCTTGTGATAGCATTGTTTACCTTTTAATGTTTAGTTAGATCGGCCTGTCCGGCCTAACCATGCAGTATATATAGCGCCTTGTGTTCACAGTGGGCATCATTCATTTTTATCTATTTGTAAGGGACACATTTCCTCTTTTGTTATACTTGGTGCCTCTAATAAACCTTTTATTCTTCAACTGTTAATATATCTGTCATGCTGTAATGCTTGTGTTGGCCCTCCCCTCCCCTTTCCCTTCCACTAGTCTAGTAGACTGTCCAGTCCGATTCTTCCCAGGTCGGACTTGTCCGACCAGCAAGTGGGACAGAGCCAACTGGACTTGTCCCTGCCCCCAATATTGCCTGGGGGCAATATTGCAGAGGCAACTGGTCTTGTCCCTCCCCCCAAATTGCCTTATTACATTGGTGGCAGTAGTGAGATCCAAGATGACTCCACCACCTGGACCCCTGGCAATTTGGCCCTTGCCCCCTAGGCCAGCAGTCGGTGGCATAACTGACTTTTCCCTGACCACTCTATATCCCTGCCTTGTACGCCAACCATGCCCCCCATAGACAGCACAGTGCTGATGAGGAGGTAGACATAAATCATCTCTCTGATGTCCTGGAGTATATGCATGCTGACCCCAGATAGGGCAATAGAAGAGACCGTTTCAAAGCCCCACAGAATAACAGTGAAGGGGATGTGGACTATTTTATCCACTCCTTTCATGGAGGTGGCCGAGGCCAATGAGTGGGAATGACAGGCCGCCATCTTACACTTGAGAGAGGCCCTAAAGGGAGAGGCATGAGATGGAGGCCGACCCCACACCCTGCAAGGGACCCAAGCTGCCCTGCGGGCCCGCTTTGGAATCACCACCAGGGAAGCACAAGCCAAGCTGACCAACCTTTAGAAGGGAGTCCAGACCTCTTTGCAGGAGCATGCAGCCAAGGTTGACCAACTGGTTGGGGTCACGTATGCCGACCTCCCCGAAGAGCACAGGACGCAGATTGTCTTGGACCTGTTTTCCAGTACCCTAAATAATATATACTTGCAGAGGCATCTACTAGACGTTATGCCCCCCCCCCACATTAGAGGACAAAATTAGGGCAGGCAATGAGTTCTTACAAATCTGCCCCCAACCAACCCTCCTCATGTTGAGTCCTAGCTGTTGAAGAGGCCGACCACCATAGTCCCCTAGCCACCCATATCCTCCCAGTGGTTGAGTCCCCCACAGACCTCCTTCTCAAGGCCATACTAACCCTAACAAACAAGCTACAAAGCTGGAGCCCAAGATGGAATGCCCCAGCAGTGACACAACCCGTACTGGGGTTGTGGGCATGATGGTCACATGAAACCAGATGGCCAGGCCAACCCATGGACTCATCCCTACCACAACTCCAAAATCAACAATGGAAAGTCAGAAAACAGCTGATGTCCACAGCAGTAAACCGCCCTAATGCCTATAATTGGGCAGGCCAGAACCCCATGGCCCCGCCAGAAGTTTGGGAGAAACTTCGGAGAGTCCGACCAGTCACACCCCCTCCCCCTTTTTCTCATGATTAATTTTTCCAACACCTACACGATATTTCCTTGGCAACCAAGCCAGCCAGCTTACAGGGCGGAATATAGAACTCGCCTCCTCCACGTGATAAACAGGTCCATTTTATTAAATGGAAAAGTTGGTTATCAGATGAACTCATGAAAGTTGCCGTTGAAGGACTTTCAAGCGATGGGAGTAAATACTTCTCCCAATACAAGAACACCCTACAGAACCAATCAGTTGAAACGTGAAAGGAAAGGCTTGCCCGGCCATGCACTACCCTACTCTCTAAGCTACAGGCCAAACAGGCACCGTTGACATGAGCTTGGTCACGAATTTGGGACATGTTAAGAAACAGAGAGTTCTATCTTATTTATTATGATGATGATGATGAAACATTATCTCATCCACCTTGCCATTAAAAAAAGATTATTAATATCGCTGGTAATATATCTTAATTATTTTGATGACAACTTTGAAATAAATTAAAGTTGAAATATTACTACTTCAAGTTATTAAAAAATCCGACAGCGTGTATCCGACATACAGATCGAAAT
>JAOQGN010135734.1:0-11513 GCA_027564295.1 Himantozoum antarcticum
AAATTTATTCTAACAAGAACACAGTAATGGCAATAATGCACCACATATAGTCTCCAATGTGAACTATCCCTTTAAAGTCATTACAATACTTGACTAGAAGGAAAGAGGTTCTAGCCTTGGAATAACGAGCCGTAGCATATCTTTGTCCCGATGTGGTTAAGTAGAGCCCAATCTGAGTTCAAGTGATACAATGAATCAATATTTAACATAACATTATTCTTATGCTGGTGGACAGCGTTGTTGCACACTCTCAGGTTAATAGATGTGATGTGATGTGATGTGTTGTGATGTGTTGTTGCACACTCTCAGGTTAATAGAATGCTCTAATGATGTGATGAGATGTGATGTGATGTGTTGTTGCCCACTCTCAGGTTAATAGAATGCTGTAATGATGTGCAAATGGCCAAATAAAATAAAGCATCAGTATAATTATTATATCAGTACAATAATTATAGTATTTGCATCATTGATCCAAAGACCAGTCATTCGATCCTGAACTTGGGTCATTTTGTATGAAGTGTTGTATGTTTTGAAATAAACACGCATCAAGGCTAAACAAGTAGTATTGAACATTATAACAGAACACGGACTGTCCGAGCATGTGGAGCATGTCACGAGCATGGCAGTATTACTAAATTATATAAAAATAATATAGTTGACAAAATTATAATTATACATGTATCTGTATGTATATATTACAGTTTAATAGGTGATAGCTACTACATATAAATATGACTTACTAGTTGTTTGCGAGGGTCTGTGTCATGTAGATGGTAGGCGTAGGGATACGTATATTTGAGTGTATATCTACATCGCTGTAGAAGTTCTGTAGCATCTAGTAAATACTGCCAATCTATCCATGTGCCTTGTGATGCTGACACCTTACTCTCAATCTTTGACTTGATATCCTCCTTCTCTTGCGCCTCCAGACCCAAGCTTCTAGAATGATTATCCCACTACAAAGAGTAAGGAATAAGTACCGTTCATGTCAAAATATCATACTTAGGACAGTTCATAGGATACTGGTTCTAATGTAGGTACTCTAACATGATAGTTTATGAATAAATAAATTTAAATATGCGAGTGTCATTTATTTATTTTTTTAAATTTGGAACATCGGTCAGTTGTGTCGCTATCATCTTCGTTTTTTGTTATCACTATTGCTATATTTCGTCACTTGGGTAATAACCTTATGCGCCGAGAACACATTAAAAGCTGATACTGGTTAGATCAATTATTTACAAGCTAAAAATAGACAAGTAGATACGTGAAATGGGAAAAACTCACAACAAATTTTTGTTTTGAAGGTTTAAACAACAATTTTTGTGTTTTTTTCTTCTATTTCAAGAGTAAAATCCGGTGATTAAATTCATAATAGAAATCTGATTGCTAACAAACCACAAATTAGATTATCTAAGGACAATGGGAAATCTTGGTGGAAAACTTAACGTACCTGTAACTAAGTTTTAGAAAAATGTTTGATAGCTAAATCAATAAAGATTTAGCCAACAGCAGCTGTTTGCTAAATGGATTTACATTTATATTTTTAAACTTCAACAAATCAGACAATGTGAGCTATTATTATGCTTAGCAACGATAACTTTTGAGACATATGAAGTATCTTCAACAGTGTCAACTGTCTGGGGTACCCATTTATATCAACTTTAGAATCGTTGCAATGGTTGAGTAGCAGGGTACTTTCAACTTTGCAGTATTATCTCTACCATTCTATTTATAGGAGATGCTGCTTGTAATATCAAATCAATTATTGAATGACTGTGCTAACACACATCTCTTACCGCCTACGCTATCAATTTCAATCTTCACACAATCATGACATGACGTTCGTCTTTGAAACATTGTTGTCAAGTCTTGCATAATTATAATACAACTGTTATTGATATACCTGTATATTTAAACTTTAGTGAAGTAGTACAGATATATACAGCGTAACATACCCTAGTGAAGTAGTGTAGATATTTAACTAGAGCTTCCCTAGCCTCATTCCGGTCTCCTTGGCATGCCACTTCAGGGTTATCTTTGTATTTACTGCATACATAGTACTCGCCTGCATGGGCCTTCCATTCTGTCGGGTAAAATAAATACAATATTTTAGTAAAATATACTCATAATTAGCCTGGCTTTCCAAGCCTTCTGGGGACCCTGGGAAAAAGATGAACTCACTTTTCTCCATCCGCCCACTGAAGGCTTGGAAACCGAGGCTAATTCATAATATAATATAAAAATAAGTAATAAGTAATGAAAAACACCTCTTAGATAGCAGCAAAATTGCATTTGATAAATACAAATTGATTAAAATCTCACACTGGCCCATTACATCTGCATTACATACTGGCTCATCTACATACAATCTCATACTGATTGACTTATTTTTGTGGAATTAAGATTTAAAAAACTTGTATCCAGTACCTAGAGTGACGGGATATCTTGGAATCTTGGCTTCTTGAACACAAAAAAGAAGGCAGGAATTTAACAGCATGTCTCGCACAAGAGACTAAGATTACAATATTTACAATAAAAAACAGAAACGTACGATATTCTAATACTGGAGATAGCAATAAATGACTGACAATGTATATATAATATATCAATGTAGTTACAATGCAATATTGTCAGTAACTTGCCTCCTTCACAAACCCAGCAGAAGTCATGCTTACACTTAAAGCACTGTATATGGTTACAGCCTCCATTCTTTTCTATACACACATGGCAGTTTGGACACTGCAAACAGAAATAAAGGAAGAAATGAGGGAGTATAACCAACAGGCGGTGATTAAAGGTGGGTTGTACCTGTTGACAGTCAATTCTAATATAATTGTCGAATAAAGTGGAAAAATACATAACGTGTTTCAGTCTAGGTGGTTCATATTAATTTACAAAAAAAATAACAATGTTTCGGAGATATTGACTGACAAATCCTTTTATCGTTTATGGAAATTCAAATTTTAAATACACGAAACAAATTCATGGGAAGTGGTCAGACAATTTATACTAACAGCAGAGTTTGTAAAGATAACGAAATGGAAGTGATGATATGTAAAGAGACTTTAAATGACACCTTGTGCGAACAAGATAAAACTTGGTTGATTAATTGATGAAGACTTCATTAAAAGAAATGTTGTTACAGTTATAGCTACTAAATATTATATTATTATATAAGGGATGTTGTTATTAGAATAATATTATTGTAATTGCTTGCTTATGAAATGATCAGACAACTCCTGTAATTCTGCATAATATTACGTAATTTAGATGGTGCGTGTATATTATTTATAGTGGTTGCTAATGTGTGAACATATTTATCTTTAGTATGAGCACTGAGATGCAGATGATGTGTCACTTACATCCTTAGTATGCGCACTGATATAGTTGGCTGTCTCAGAATCGTCTATGCACTTCGTCAGCCATTTTTTTATAGTCTCACAGTCGGTGGGAGCATGGTAGTCAGCACCACAGCCAAAGCTACATGTGATAACAACTCAAATATAAAATAATATACGTATCCGCTTTCAATTGTTAATGATTTATATATTAATTTCAAGTGAAACTGTTGTAGAAATTATTGATAAGAACTGTGGGGGTAGAAGGAGAACATATTAGGGATTATATAATGACCTCATAGAATTGGGCCTATTATAATTATCCTCTGTATAGATATGTTATATATGAATATCTCCTTGAATTTAAAGCAAACAAAATATAGCAATAACGGTTACTCACCAAAAGTTAATAATACATTGGGAACACGAGACCTTCCGACATTTCTTTTCTTTGGCATGAATAACGGATGAGCAGCCTGGACCAGGACAAAATCGTAGGCAAGGATGTCTCTGGAATATGACAACGAATAGCTTATTTCCAAACAGCCAATGATAACGTTATGTTATTACTTATTTCTGTCTCAATAAATGAGAAATATTGCTTAATACAGCGTGCAGTTAAAAATCATACTAAACTAATGGCTAAAAAAGAAATGGGGTTAAAAAAGCTAAAAAATAGAGTTATAATAATTGATACATTTGGCTCTAGAAGAATGCTTGCGGAGGTTCGTTCTGCACTTAAGGGTTCTCAGTCTCCCTGATGGTCAAATAAAAGTACATGATCATCCTGCTCTGTTGCCAACATCCTAAGACAACGTTTACTAAAAATACTTGAATAAATCTCGTGAATATCATTAAAAACAACGATACCTTCCGTAAACTTGCCAGCCAATTTAATCACTCTGTTGATATCTCCAATAGATTAACACAATGTATCAAATTGCCAAAGATGCAACTGTTTATGGTGTGTCGTTAAATATGAATATTTAACGACACATCAAAGCATAACAGTGTAGCCATCATCATGTGAGTGCAATGCTAAACATGTAATTGTATCTTGCTGCTGCTCGACTTTCTCTATCAAGATCTGATGTTTGAGATTAGTAGTACCGGTATGCTTTAGACTCGAAGGAAAATTATTTCAGCATTTTTGTTGAAAAGACAACTCCTACAATCCATAAAATACGAGACAGCTCCATCAAATACTAGATTGATATCCAGTTAATATATTGTAGTAGTTATGGTAAGCCCAATGTGAGAGAGCCTTTATCTGACTTATTTTGAATTGCCAACTTTATAACATGAAGTGATATCATGAACCTTAGGCAAAATAGATATATTCTAAAAGGAGAAAGTACTGCGTTTATCACACATAATAAATGTATTTATATTCAATGATAGAAATCGATTATTAAAATACTGAGATCAATCTTAAAACTGCAACACAGAAATCCAGTGCATAAAATATAGAATTCTGTGCTTGGAAGTGCAAATTGAAATACTCCAGCAACACACGCGCATTAAAGTCAATAGTAACAATTAAATATTAGAAGTAAACATACATTTACATAGTCTTCGTAGGCAAACCTCTGATATTTTTCTCTGGTTTGTGTTTTAGTGATGAGATCTAGCACCATGTCTTCAGTTAGAATGATATTGCATTTACCTGCCATACACTCTATATCTAAAGTAAATACAAAAGGGGTATTAAAGAGAGATATAATAATCGTCCTCAACTTCCTCACACAGCTTACAGCGAGTGCGCTGAAGTAGCCTTCAATCAAAATGACAAAAGTGGCCGCTGCCCGCCACACCCACCAAGATCGAGAGATGCCAAGCAGAAATATGAGAGACCAGTCTGTGTCAATATAGACTTGGCACGCATCATGAACACGACTTTCCAATTCCAGTGCATGACGTTCGGCTATTAATATATATTATATATCAAGTGGCCAACTGTGAGACAATAACTGGTATATATGAAGAATAATGCAATGGACAGATCACCAATAATGTAGATTGGCCTACCTGTGCAGTGGCCGTCTTGTATTTGAGTGTCAATATAGGCTGACCAACAATCTTTACAAAAAGGATGACCACATCCTGCTTTGAGCATTGACGTGGAGACACAAAAGCAAACACCACAGATTAGATCATCCACAGGCTAAAACAATAGCAAAGTTTTCAATTACATTAATAAAACTACATAAATGAAAAATGTGGGCTTCAAACTTGGGAACATCATTTTATTACACCGAAATAAAAGCTATATTGTTACATTGTTAATTGTTATAATTATTATATAACAATACTACCACCGCGGTAGCAACTGTATAGTTCAGTACAATACTACCACCGCAGTAGCAACTGTATAGTTCAGTACAATACTACCACCGCAGTAGCAACTGTATAGTTCAGTACAATGCATAACATTACAATTTCTTGGTATATGAAAGGCAGCGTAAAAATTTGAGAAACTCTTAGATGGGAACCATGCCAAAGCGTTTACAGACAGGCATGTGGAACATTCACTTAAATAATATGTGCCTACTGCCTAGCACAGCAACTATAAACTATATCATTATAACTTAGGAACGTCCCTGGCATCAATCATTAAATGTCTATTACAGACAAATGAGAGCACCTAGTGGCTATGATACATAATTATGTATACATCAGATTTCCAAGCAAAATAAACATTGAATTGAAGTAAGCAAATCGCCTGAATATTGACTAATATAAACACAAAAAATAGTGACCGTTATGTCTGGAGATGAATGGGTAATTCCAATATTTAAAATGCCGTGTCTAGGAATGCATGATACAAATATTAACATTTTTTCTGCATCTTCATTCGGCTATTTACCTTATTATAAATATATGCATTTTATTGCATTTTGAGTAAATTATTTCTTTGTCTCATTTTACACACTTTGCCACTAATAGTTTACATTTCCAAGCATGCTATCAGTGTATTGGGGATAAATTTTCGACATTTTTTACCACAAATTCCCAGAAAACCAATGTTTGAAAATATTTCCTTCTTAAAGTTTTTAAAGAGCCAAGTCAGTATTGTGCAAGTATAATGACAATAACAATTCATTTTGGTTATTAGGAAAAATAATTGCACGTGGGACTTGTGAGAACCATGTAATTTGATTTCAATAATACTAAGATTATCAACAAAGGGAACAGTATAATTAAGGTGCATCCAGATGTTCAGATAAATGTTCCGATTGCTGGTTCTGCGCTCGTTTTCAACGACGAGCTAAATGGATCTGAGGTGAAATCTGAACTGAGTGATCGGATCGGCCTGTTTAAAACATTCAGACTTTGTTCACAAGATCGGATGAAAAGCTCACAATATCTGTGCTTTGATTGGCTGGAATATTTTTGCGATGATCGTGGTTGCTGCTCAATACTGCATCGCATATATAAGCTCTCTTCCATTGGTTGTTTGATTTACACGGCGATTCCATTTTCGCAATTTCTCTCACTACATGCTTTCTAACTTTTGCTGATTTTATTATCGGACCGGTACATATGGATTATACAGTATGTTACGATCTCGGTCCGAGGCCGATTTGGACAGGATTGGAACATGGATCGGCCATATTATCTGAACGTCTGCATTGACCTTTACTATTCAAAACGAAGACAAACTTTGTTGCGTTGCTGAAAATGTTTATTGTGCAAATGCATATTTAACTGAATATGTATAAACAGCATAGAAGGAGAACATGTCTAAGATGAGGTACATTACCGTAGCTGGTGTCGCTGATTGCAACCGTGAGTCTATCCAAAATTTCTTCGGATTTGTTCGATATCTGTAATTACAAATAAAAGGTTAGTAGGAAACAGTTTGTTGTTAGCCAAGCACAAAACTAGAATAGGTTTACTGGTATACTTCCTTTACCCCTACTTACGACTGAAAATTAGGGACATAGTTTTAGGTGATCTGACTGAATGGAATACGGAATTTTACCGGTTAACTTTGTAATTAATATTAACATAAACCCACATGAAAAAACCTGCATAATCATTGTGGCGCAAGCGCGTGCTATTTTTTTTACTTTCATCGCTGTGCACAAGCGCTATTTGCAGAGGTTTTCAGCTTGTGTTATGAGAAGCTAATTTCAGTTGCTGGCTTGCCCAATTAGATTCATGTTGCCTGCCTGTGAGGTTTAGCTGTATCTTTCAGGTTAGACATTTTGCACACTGCAAATAACCAAGATACCTCTCTTATGGAATTAGACAGCAGTGGCATGCCAGAGTATTATCATATTTACGTTATCTAGCTCGGGAGTATAGAGAGCTAATAAGGTACTGTGGTTTTGCTTAACATATCATTATTGTCATTATGTATTGTAATTATGTATTGTACTTTTTTGACTGGCATTATAATCCAGTGTGGTTTATTGCAGTCTTACAGTGGTGGTGATAGTGGTGTTGGTGATATTGTAGAATGTAGAGTGTTAAGGGTAATGATCACTAGAACACAAGTCCATCAGCAAACTTCAACTCAAATAATCCTCTGATTGCTATAGAGCTAGAAAGCTCCAAAGACATCATTTCCAGTAATCGGTGTAATGGCAAACTTTGGTTAATCAAATATTGACAGCCCAATCATACATGCACATCGTAGTAATGTGCGTAGTTGTAGATGTGAGGTAGGCGAGTTAGATGGGGTAGGCGAGGTAGATTAGATAGGCGAGGTAGGTTAGGTAGGCGGGTAGGTTAGGTAGTTGAGGTAGGTTAGGTAGGCGGGGTTGGTGAGGTAGGTTAGGTTAGGTAGGCGAGGTAGGTTAGGTAGGTGATGTAGGCGAGGTAGGTGGGGTAGGCGAGGCAGGTTATGTAGGCGGGGTGGATGAGGTAGGTGGAGTAGGTAATATTCACCTATATTGTATGTCATTAATAGACCAATTATGTCTGTGTAGTAAGACTTTGGCCAAGGAAGGTGTAATCTACAACATAAAATTTATCAAACAATAAGCTTTACTAAAATCTAATGTACAATTATGTTAGGAGATGCATGCACAACAATCACTCAGACCTATGAGCGTGGAAACAGTTCAGTTATTAACTTAAGTATTTTTGGAGTTTGATGACCTAAACCGTACATAAATCTGAAATCATACAAGAATTTTAGACAATGATGAATGATCATAGACAAAGATTGACCAATGTCGTCAGTTCTTAGCCTTTCTTCTAAAATATTACAAGAGACAGTATTGGCAGCAGAAATGAAGATAATTTGGTACAATTCCTTTTCAGTTTGGTCACACTGACCATAGCATGCATCTAGGGTTTGGGGTTTTGGAGTGCAAACCGGTAATGTGGAATTTAGTCTGAGGTGAGCCGACCGAACCAAGAAGAAACTTTACCTATCGAGAATTCAACTGAACCTATGATATATCAAACAGGTAAAATAATCACCTTAATGTCAGTTTGTAGTTTGGCGACAGATTCGTTTAGAAGTTTTTCCACATCTTCTGTGTTGAGTGCCTTGTACTCAAAGTGTTCAGGATTAGTAGAAAGATTAGTGCCATCACAGGCCGAGTCAGTATCCATACCATAGCAGTCATCTTGGTAATAGGAATCATAATCATCATACTCATCATCCTCGTCTGAATATTGCGACTGACTCATGTTGACAGTGCAAATCTGATATCTGGTAAAGAAAGGAAGGTACAATTACGATATAGCAATGATAATGATACAGTGCAATCGTGTCCGGTATTATCGTGCCTGGTATTATAATGCATGTTGCTGTGCAAGCGTAAATTACCTTCTGCTTGAAGACATCCACACAAAAAGCATCCCCAGCAAACAGTAGAATCATTGTAGTTAATAAAATATAGGGTAGACATGTAGATGGCGTGCGGTAGTCTGGGATCCAAACCCCTAAACCTCAACCCCAAATCCCAACACAAAACCACCAATCTCAGAATCTCAGACTACTGAACACCATATAACACTCCAACCGAATATAGCTTACCAATACCAATGGAGCAATGACACCACTACACTACCACTTCGACACTACTATCAACTAGAAATTTATCTTAAAATATCCAATTCTACAAAGACTAGAAATATGGCAGTGCTAGCATAGTAACCAAGGCCGGCACTAAGACGAAAGATTAAAATGTGGACTGAAATTAAAAGCCCATCAAATTCATGATCCATTCACGATGTCAGGGTGGCTCAGTTGGTAGGAGCTAGCACTGTTCAATCCAAGGCTTGGATTGTCAGGGTGGCTCAGTTGGTAGGAGCTAGCACTGTTCAATCCAAGGTTTGGAAAGTCAGGGTGGCTCAGTTGGTAGGAGCTAGCACTGTTCAATCCAAGGCCTATCATGGCTGATCGTCACTTTAAAAGTTAAAAATAAAATATCACTATTAATAGTATAACTTTGGCAACTGATTATAACTTACAACATAATGCTATGTTTAAAATGATTTAGAACATTTTCGCTGTGCATATTTGAATTGGTTCTGTGCTCAAAGTGTACAAGCAGCTCTCACACGTTCTAAGAGCCTTGTGAGAGCTTAAACAATACTTGACTAGAAATGAGTTTTTACAGAGGGAGGTTTTGGACTTGATGAGGTATCAGTCTGGGTATCTGATTGAATGGCACCTGATCTGACTGGATGACAGATAGTTGGCGGTAGTGAGTTCAATGAATGGCATGGCTGTTTAAAATTAGAGATGCAATTATGGTTGAGTGCTTCAACAGATGCTGTAAGAGATACAATCTGCAAATGTTAGAGTCGTTGAAGCTTGACATCGACTTTTTGGCAAAAAGCCTTCAGTAATTAGTTCCTGCGTCTGTTAATTGTTTGGATAACGGCCTATATCGCGTGAGGTTCACATGTGCTCGTGATACCGTTTGAGGTCCAGTTGTAGGTTTAACTACTTATAGTGTGTATAGCTACAAGTACAGTTGGTCCAATACATTATAGCAATAGTAGGCCTAACTATGAAAAACATACTAAAGAACCTAGAACAATATGACAGTCCTGTCATATTGTTCTAGGTCAGGGGTGCTCAACAGGTGGCCCTGGGCCGTTGAGCCCAGGGCCGTTGAGGCCAGGGGGCCGCATGCGGCCCCCGGCCTGAATTTATGTGGCCCCCAAAGGCTCAGGATATTTTAAATTTTTTTATACTATTTCTGCTTAAAACTGTTGACAGACACACTTTCATATTACAATCAATGGCAATCAAACCTCAAACACTACCATTGGGATTCCCCAGCAGTGAAATCCCAAGAATGAACAACGAAATTCCCAGGGAAATCCCATTTTGTTTTTGAGAATCATAATTTAGGGTTGTGAAATGGGATTCCCCAGCTTTGGTATTTTTATACAGCAATCAAGTAGATCAGTAATCAGTTGCCACAATGGCTAGTCGCAGGAAGGTTGACAAAGACGGCCGAGTTTTCAACAATAATTGGAAACTCCAGTACTTCATCAAATATCAACCTGAGAACCAAGCAATTTGCGTAATTTGCAACCAAGTGATAGCCGTACTCAAAGAGTACAACATCAGGCGTCATTACACTGCTCGACATACGAACTATGAACAATATACAGGACGCGCAAGACAAGAAAAGTATGATTCTCTGTTAACTAATTTGCAACAGCAACAGCAACATTTCACACGGTACACTGAGATAAGTGAAAAGGCAACCAAATGCAGCCTGGTCATCGCTGAGAAAATAGGCCAGAGAGAGCTACCATTCCAGCATGGGGAGTTTGCAAAGGAGGTACGGAACAACTATTCATCAGATCAAGTCTATTTCATCAACAATTTATTGTCAATTTAATGTCATTTTGTCATATTTTCAATCTACCGCTATTGTTATTTTTATTGTTCCCTGATGTGACTGGTTTTGCATTTCTTTTCATGAGGCTTGGAATTGTGCTCGTGCAGAAACTTCACTCACGCATACATTAGCTCTAATTCTCTGTTGATTTGTAGGTACTGACTGCGTTCGTGGAAGAATTTTGTCCGGATAAAAAGAGTGCATTGGAAAGTATTTCACTCTCAAGACACACAATAACGAGAAGAATTGAAACTCTTAGTAACGACATCGAGCGAAGTGCAAAAGACTTGGCAAGGAATTTTGTGTATTTTAGCATAGCATTAGACGAGAGTACTGATCTATCCGA
>JAOQGN010135845.1:0-11511 GCA_027564295.1 Himantozoum antarcticum
CCTTCAGGCCGTCTTTTGCTCAGTCTCACATGGCTTGGCCAATCATAATGAAGATAGGGTTACCTCTTTTTAAAAATGCTAATATATTGGATCGCTATCGCTCGTGGGCCTGCGCAATGAGCATTTCCCTTCAGTTTCACTTTATGAAAAAGATCTAATATTATAATATTTAAAATTAGGTTCAAATATTTTTGTTTTTGATTTTTATTACTATTACAATTAAAGCATTTTTTTTTTTCTGGTTGTATGTAGTAGGCATCTACAACCTTTTCTGCCTCTAAATACTGCAATGACAGCATTTGAACAATCATTATAATTAATTATTCATATTAACCAAGACGGATGCCAAGCCAAAGGACTAGCTTGTCGAAACTCAACTTTATCCGCTTATCATTTCAGGCCACTCTGACATTGACTTCTGATAATGATAGTCCAGCTATAAAACTCTATTATCCCTAGGGGCCTAGGGATAATAGACCAGAACTATATAATAATATAATATTATATTATTATTGCGGATTTGTCATTCCAGTGACTGGCCCAAGTGGCTTATACTGCAGATACATAATGTGTATTTTATTTCAGTGGGAATGCACAGCTGAGCTACCTGCTGAGGTCAAGTTTGGGCATATAAATGTGCAGTGTGAAGGCTTTGACTATCCTGATGATCCTTATATACTCCGAGGCTCTTGTGGGGTGAGTATCTCAGTCTATATGTTGTGTGGGTTATGAGTATATGAGTATCTCAGTCTATATGTTGTGTGGGTTATGAGTATATGAGGGACATGTTGGCTAGGTCTAAGTTGGCCCTTCATTTTCAACGTACAAATTTAGTGTTACTGATTTAATGATTTGCTCACAAGATCCTTATAATCTTATAACATAATGCTATCAGTGCTTTCAAAATTATGGTTGCATTGTGGTTTTATCTATTGAGATGGGCAATTATCTTGCTAGCTTGACAACTGGCAGAGCTTCAACAACCCCTGGAGATTGTTTGTCTTTCGCTGAGTATGAAGTGGTGCTGGCAATTGTAGGAATTAGTGTGAGATTCAAATTAGGGATGTTCTGATTAATCGGTAGTGGATAGGAATAAGTACAGATTCACACTAATTGTATTTTTATTACCAATATTAAGATATCGACAACTAATATTTTTTTGGCAATTCTAACTCTAGTTTATTAAAATTTGTGTGCCAGAATTGATTATTGATACGATTTTTGTATAATATAATTACTGGAAATCCGTAGATGAAAGCTGATTTTATAAATTTTACATTAATATCATGTTATATCAGGTTTTAGTTCGTTATCTAATCTGATCCAGGTACCATTTCATTCGTTTTAAACTATTTACTGACCGTTTAAACTTGATAAACTTTTAAATTTTAGTGAATTTTAAACTGAATCGGTTAGCATCTGAATCAGTAAACACAGAAGTGCAATTGGTAAGATGTGAATAAAATTGGTTTCAATTTGCTTTATCGAAACATCCCTAATGCAAAGCTATCATCGTCTCTAGTTGCCTTGCAAAAGTACCAAAATTTATTCACCCTTGTAAGCATAAAGTAAGTCACTGCATTTGAGTATATAGATGCTTTGTAGTAACAATAGAAACATTGAAAGTGAACAAGTAGTAAAGTATCGTATTGGCATATCACGTTGGCAGTCAAGTTGTTAATCTTTTCTACTGTAGTAGAAACTTTTCTACTCTACTTTCTACTGTAGACCAGGGGCGGATATAAAAGGCGTATATAAATTCTAACTCCTAACCTCACCAGCTTTACATTGTTTTTACCAGGTTTAAATTGAATTTTTCTTTCTAAAATTATGATGTAGGGTGTGCAATTCTGAACATGTAGGGTGAATATTATTTAATGTGTTATGCTCCGCTGCTGTAGACGCTAGACAGTAACAATGTTGAGTCACTGTATTTATAGTTGGAGTATACGTTAGAACACACTGGAGCTGGTGGACATAACTCCCACAATCAACAGTATAAACAACACAGCAACCAATACAAGTAAGTACTGTATTATATTATGTATTGTATTATGGTGAAAATATGTTTCATTAGCAATGGAAAGCTAAAATAAGTATTCAAATGCAGAGTAAATCAGAATTTAAATTGTATTATATATTTCCAAAACTGTATGAATTGAAGTAACATTTTGTATCCTGACCAGCGTCTAGTGTGCAGTGTTATTATTCTTTACATTGGGTACACAACTCCTTTGGCTTAAATATGAATTAATATTTTTGTGAATTTAGAATTTGGGAAATGCTATCTTTTTATTATAATTATCTCTGTAAATGCAAGATACTAATATTTTGATACTTTGATATTAGATCTTGTTTGGTTTTAGGAGCGATTTATGACGGGGAAAAGGATATCAAAAACAAACAGTTACCTCAAAGTCTTTGATTATAAAAGATGTCCACTTAGTTACTGCAGAAATAGCGATATTTGTTAAGCATTTTAAGAACTGATGCAGTTGATATTAGTGAAGACTGCCTATGCATGTGATTGGCTGTCTAGGCTGCCTATGCATATGATTGGCTGTCTAGGCTGCCTATGCATATGATTGGCTGTCTAGGCTGCCTATGCATATGATTGGCTGTCTAGTGTCTTGCTTTTCTAACAATCATTCATATAAACTACTATTTTCTTTTTATGCAAATCTTTGAAGTATATTTAACTTTTAAATTAGTACAACATGTATATATATTAATATACAATTATCTGAATCACAATTTAAATGTTTTACTGCCTTGTTGTTTGCCCAATATTACTGAGGAATATTTATTATTGTATAAGTCGATCAGTAACGCTGTGCGTGGAATGTACATAGAGTAGCTACGCTCACTTATCATATTATACCATAATTATACTGTACAGTCACCGTTATTCTTAATGGGAATACCAGTCTATAAGCAGGCGCTTGTCATATTATACATTTAGTAATCGCTAGTAGACAGGTGATTGTCTTACAGTAAGCACTAGTAGACAGGTGCTTGTCTTGCAGTAAGCACTAGTAGACAGGGGCTTGTCTTGCAGTAAGCACTAGTAGACAGGTGCTTGTCTTGCAGTAAGCACTAGTAGACAGGTGCTTGTCTTACAGTAAGCACAAGTAGATAGGTGCTTGTCTTCCAGTATCCAGTATGCACTAGTAGACAGGTGATTGTCTTACAGCAAGCACTAGTCGACAGGTGTCACACACTGCTACATGTATATTGTCTTGTAGACATGGACATCAGGAAAGCTCGGCGTCACCAGTATTTGTCCTGTTATGTGTAGGAGTGGTGGTATATCTCATATACTCCAAGTGTCTGGCTCCCTCGCAGACTCGAACCATCAATGGTGAGAGCGGAAATGAAAGGGACTCTACCCGGCAACAGCCTCCTAGCAGGAACAGGTGGGTGCCCAATGCTATGGGAATGAGCAGGCTTCCAATAATAGACGAGGCACAAATGCTTTAACTGTAGCTAACACAGATTGGCCTATAATGGATATCATATATAAAACTCCATATGAATGTAAATGAAATTACTCATCTCACTGCAATTGTTCCTCAGAATTAACAAGTATAACCCATGAGAACTGATCGAAATATTGATTTTTATATTAATAAAACTAAATATGAAAGTTTTATTTACATCAGTTATCATTAAAATTTTCATCGGACTAGACATTTTTAGCTATATTTAAAGCTCTCTGAATAACGAAGTATAGTAGGCAATGATCTAATGATCTCCAAGATGGGACAAGATAATTCCAATTACTACAGTTGAGTAGTTAATACAGTTTTTGTACTGGGAAAACTATTCTATATTTTTATTGAATTCTTTATTCTAATAATTGCCGATCATACAAAGTTGTATGGTACATTTCACTTACACTTTGTTGACCTATTGACTGTGTGCTTATGATAGAACAGCTGGACGTGTGATAGAACAGCTGGACGGTGCATTGTCCTATAATACATTGAAGATAATTTGATTGTAATAATAGTGTCATGTATGATGGTGCCGTCACTCAGCCAGTTGCCCAATTATCATCTAGTATTTTATTGATTATTTTGGATTAAATGGTAAGTCGGTACCACGCACTTACCACGCACGGTACCACTCGCTTGTGGCCCAAATAACAAAATGCAATAAAAATTAAAATACAATGGAAATTTGTTTACTAAAATATTGCGTGCATTTGAGCAAGAGTCCTGAAATGAACTCTTGCTCAAAGTCCATTGCTATACTCCCGTTTATTTGCCCTCTACCTATATCCACATCTAAGTTACTAATGCAATTATTTGTCAGTGATTGTAAATTTTCAAAGATCCCTGAATCAGTCAGATTTTCTGTTGACATTATTCTAGCATTTTTTTCTATCTGGAGGTTTGAGGGTTCTGCAGCAGGCAAGCGGTTACAAGGCCATAGGATGGTCGCTGTATATCTACGCTGACATACACCTACGCACAAGCCGACACATAGTTGTAATGTTATATCGCTTAGAAATTATCTTTACTGATTTTATAAAGCGGTACATAAATAAACTCATTACGATTGTGACTTGTAGACTGTATCCAGATTTAGCGCCTCCACCGTACCCGGGAACGGCACCCTCGGCTCCTGAGCCTCCACCGGCTTACGGCTGGGCAGATGACTCCATGCCAGGTACTATATGACCATCTACTATAATACACCAGTCCTAATTGTAAGCTACTTCTATAGTATATAAACAGCATGTTTGATCCAGTCAAAAATATTTAATTGAATCATCACATGTTCTAAGCTTGCTTCCCCTCTCCATGGAGCCAGACAGTTCTAAGCTTGCTTCCCCTCTCCATGGAGCCAGACAGTTCTAAGCTTGCTTCCCCTCTCCATGGAGCCAGATAGTTCTAAGCTTGCTTCCCCTCTCCATGGAGCCAGACAGTTCTAAGCTTGCTTCCCCTCTCCATGGAGCCAGACAGGGTAAATCAGAGAGACATCTGCTCCTCTTCATATCTCACACTGCTGATTCTAGGGGAGGGATTACCAATTTTCTATAACAGTTCCTTAAAATATAGCTTATTTGCAGGGGCAGGATCCAAATAGTAGGGGCGCGCGGCCCTCTCCGCCCCCGGAGAGAGCACTGCGGTATATTATTCCTTAACAAAAAATAAACTCCTGTAGCTGTTCAATGACATAATTCCGGCAATTTTATGTGTATGTGTGCGAGGAGGACGCGGGTCAGTCCTCCTCGCATGTCGCACCTTAGGGGAAATATCCAGAGTGGATAGAGTTGGTAGAAACCACCTTCGGTGGATTTATTGGATCAAGTGACTAGATAGAATCTCACAGAATTGAACAAACAATATTCGTTCTCTTGCTGAAAAAATGGAGCTTGCTGGAGCTGGAGGAGGAGGAGGAGGAGGAGGAGCTGGAGGAGGAGGAGCTGGAGGAGGAGGAGGAGGAGGAGCTGGAGCTTGCTAATTTATTTTGGTTGGGATTGAGTTATAGACTACCTGCTTCTATTTTAATCATAACAACTTTGTATTTAAATTTATGTGCAGGAGGCCAAAAGAGTTATTCAACTGGCCAATCGCCACCTACTCAACCTGGAGCTGACCAATCATATACGAGGACACAAACAAACTCCAATAGCAGTGACCAATCAGGACCTGGGTTCTGGAGTGGCGCTTCGCTGGGTGGAATTGCTGGTTACTTGTTTGGTAATAGAAACCGGGGACATCACAACAGCAATAGGGTAAGACAAACCTCGAGTAGATTACAGTGGAACATGCATAATTCGACCATGGATAATTCGAAAACACGGCTAATTCATACAATAAACTTTAGTCCCACTGAAGGGCCAATGTGGAATTACCTTAATGTTCGAATTCTCCTAAATCAAACAGAAATATTTAAAAAAAAACCATAAGCTTTCCTCTGTGCTTCCAGCAAAACTTTGAAAAAAATATCCGGATACAGTAACAGAAGTATCAAGGATAATAATTAGTAAACTACTAGCATAAAAATGTTGAAGTGGGGGTCCATAATAGCAACACAATTGGGTCACATGACTTTGCGAAACTGGGCTAAGCACATGGCGCTATCATAGTACTATCATAGAGTTATCCCTACTATGATATAGAAGGTAAGATAACTCTATATAAGGGAAGAGTACTCTATATATATACTCTAGATATATTCTATATAAGGGAAGGGATAACTCTATAGAAGGGAGGATCACTCTACGAGTACTGTATGCTAGGCACTACACACATACATACTACACATGCATACATGCACACATGCGGACATGCACATGTACACATAGCCATGTTTAGATAATTCAAACATCTCATAATCATCTCTCATCTCATCTCTTCAAACAAAATTCTCCAGTCCCCTGAAAGTTGAATTATGCATGTTCGACTATATATCTGTTTTATTGCCTGGTATGGTTTGAATTTTTATGATTATTCAGCTTGAAGTATGGTTGTTGCTGTTTATGTATTTAATGCAAAAGAAATTTATATTATGTGAGTTAGTAGCTGAAAAACCTTTTTTTTTACACCCCTTTAATGATTTGAGTTGGCTAGAGGTTGGCGTATATTGCTTAACCTACATGTATTACTGTGTAGAGATGGAATAGATTTTTAATCAATCATAGCATTTCTTTCTTATTGCAGCATTACAATAGCGGATATGGTGGATACAGTGGGGGAGGTGGCTGGGGTTCTGGATGGGGCTCAGGATGGGGGTCCGGATGGGGCTCTCGACGAAACACATACAACAATGGAGGCGGCTGGGGTAGCAGTTGGTTTGGTGGAGGTGGTGGTAATTCATATTCAACTGGAGGTGGTTCCAGCTGGTCTGGCGGAGGTGGCAGTGGATCACGCTCCTCTGGCAGTGGATCACGCTCTTCTAGCAGTGGATCAACTCATAGATCTTCAGGTCAGAACCATTACCTGTGATTGGCTGTTCAATGCACATACCATAAATCTCATGTGTTCACTAATGCACAATCCAATGAATATGATTGGTTGACCAATGTACAATCCAGTGAGTGTGATTAGTTCCCATAAATGTGATTGGTTTGATCAATGTAATTATTATAATTACTATTCAGAGTGGCTTGGTGGCTAGATTCTTGCTCAGGACCCACAAGGTCCTGGGTTTGAATCCCAGCCTGTTGCGAAGGTGAGCTCTTCATTTCACACCGAGCTTCTGCATTCTGCTGTTCATACAAGCTTCAAATAGGCACTCCCTTGATGAGGCCTGGCAAATAGGGAGCAAAAACACAGCAGTAACACACAAAAAAGCTAGCCGTTGTCAATGAATGTATCTTTTAAACGTAATTGGCAACCAGGCAGACAACTGCCACTAACATCTTGTAAAACATATGAAGGCACAGCTCTCAATGCATTGCATGCATAGTTTCATTTGCAGCACCAGCCTTCCAATAATATGCGACTATTTGTGATATATTGTTCTACCGTCACTGTAATAATTATTGCACTTCCAACTCCTAAATTTTCTAGGTTTTGGGGGAACAAGTCGTCGTTGAAGCCTGAGGCCATCATGTGACATTATAGCGCAATCCCTTCACATCTGCCTGTATCTGTGGTTGCCAGCAAGTATACAGTATAGACATACGCTATTCAGGGCTCGAAATGTGTGGCACTGGCTGGGACATTCTCTCTACTAGCTAGCTGGGGCATAGCTGGTAGGCAGCATAGCAAGCCAGTATAGCATGGCAGCATAGCAAGGTAGCAGAACTTCAGTGCAAAATAATAAGTGTCATCAGAAGCGTCCTGTTTAAAACATATTCGGTAAAATATATTGAATATTAAATCTTCAAAAATTTGGTATTCTATATATTTTAAACATGACGCTTCTGGTGACACTTTTTATCGTATAACTTTGAACTCTAATAAACCTTTTTTGGTACAATAAGTGTACCGAAGTACATATTACTGTGTGCATCATTAATCGTCACTGCTGCCTCCGATGTTGTATGCAGATCAGAGACACTGGCTAATGCCACAATATACATGCGGGATAAATATTTGTGATAGTATATACACAAGTTGTAATATTTTATGTACATCAGCTCTGAAATAAATTATATTTTTGGATTTCATCAGTTGTTATCGTTTGATATTTTACGTAATGCATGGAAAATCTCTTTCTATAGATATTATGCTAAACTGATATGTGTAATTCTCTTTCTATAAATATTATGCTAAACTGATGTGTAATTCTCCTTCTATAAATATTATGTTAAACTGATATGTGTAATCACCACAAACTAGTTTACCATTTATGTTATAATTTATCTTATTTTTACTGTATTGGTGATAGTAAACAGTACACAAATAAACTTTTCTGTTCTTTGTTGACATGTCCATGGGTCGGTGACAAGTTGCTATAGATGTGTGTGAGTAGAAACATATGAGCTATCCGAAACAAGAGAGAGAAAGTTAAGTTAGAGAAAGCTGAATTTTCACAAAATGTATATCTATGCGGAGGCCATTGTTTTGGTCTATTGTTAGACAGCAGGGTAGTAACCATTTGAAGACTTCCAAGTTATAAATTATGTAAATATACTTTAGGATTTATTATTATTTATGATTTAGATTGCATCATTAGTTTCAAAACTTTCTAAAAGACTTTAGCAGAATAACTGACAGAAAACTAACTAGAAGGCGAAAATATTCAAAACTATCTACATTGTATTACATAGTTTTAAATATACAAAATATTCAAACATAATATAGATCTATAAAATTCTAGATAATTAAAAACTACAATATTATTATAATATGTTGATGGAAATAAACTGTTACTCTCATACTTTGTGCAAATCATAATCAGAGTGAGCGTCCCCGAGTATCCCAGTGTAATTGCTGCCACTAAAACACTTGTGGCACATGTGACGATATTTACACAAAACGAGCAACTATTACTCTATACAGCTTCAAGTAGAGTGCTGTTTTAGGATTTGGCCATATTAAACATGGCCAAATTAAACTTTGACCCAACAGGTTGCCGAGTAAATGATAGTGATCGGTCAAACAATTGGTACATGTGCATTGGGCAGTATAATTAAATAATATAGTCTATAGCTGGACTCAACTTAAAGATTAACACTACCAGTACAAATATGCTGATGAAAACTGCAACCCTTTTTGGGTGAGAATAACTCCCATTTGTGTATTTTGTTTGATTGAGAATGCGGTTTTGGGAATTCTCATTTTCCTTACTAGTGGGGAAGGGTTGCAATTTCCAGGCTTGCATACAAATTCTGCTAACATTATGCACCAGTGAGCATGCAAATCAGTAGACGAAAAAGGTAATGTTTAGATTTATACTTGCTTCAGAGCACATGTGCCCACATGCGCTGGGCACATGCCTTATACCTATACAGAGCACATGTGCCCACATGTGCTCCAGTACCCTTTTCTAGCATACCAATGTATAGTACAACATAGATGTTGTGAATAGAATGTTACAATATTACTTGTCAAAGGTCGCATACAACTTGTCTATATTTATATCGAGAGTAGCAACTGGCAGTAGTAGTAGCAGCAGTAGTATTGCTACTATTACATATACTGCTACTGCTAGGTGGCAGTAGTACTAGCAGCAGCAGTAGTATTGCTACTGATACTACTGCTAGGTGGTAGTAGTAGTAGCAAAAGCAGTAGTAGTTCTAGCAGCAGTAGTTAGTAGTACTACAGTAGGGTACAGTAGTGTAGAAAACGATATGTTAAATAGTCTGCTAAGTTCATCAATTCATCATCTGCTGGCAGCTTTGGGTGTGACCACTTTGGGCATATCAATAGATGGAATACCCTTGGTAAGATTGTCAGGGCTGGGATGGTTCACAAAGAGAGCATAGCCTACATTCTGCAATTGGTAAGGTGCGTCCATTGTGCATTAGCCTCTGCAGGATGAAGTTTACATACACCGTATGATATAATATATATATAGGATAGAACGAGGTGTAAAATATGTGATTTATAGCGGTGGCCATGGCCATATTTGCTTTAGACAAATTATTAATGGATAATACATGTACAAATAAAAATTGGCAAGTAATCAAATATTTTTAGTTCAGCAGTGATTACCAGTATCACCCAGGTAAATGCTGTAACTACCTATCAATAGCCAGAGTATGCATAGCAACTATACTTGTTTCCCACTTGTCTACAGCTCGGCCCTAGCTAGGTGTTCTTTACTTCAATGCAGGTACATTGTCTCAATACTCAGCAGTAACTAATCGTTCAGCAGTAGCAAGTTTAATGAGCAGTTTTCAGTTTGTAGTGAATCCAGTATATTTATGTAATAGCGTCAGGATATCAAAGCCTCCTACAAATAATTAGACTAGATTGTAGTTGCAGTAAGATGAAGAAGAGACAGTGTGATGCTGCTTCTGAGCCAAACAAAAATATGACACTGTGATGACCTAAATAGTGGGTGCTGTGACCTATATAGTGGATACTGTGACCTATATAGTGGGTACTGTGACCTATATAGTAGGTACTGTGACCTATATAGTTGGTACTGTGACCTATTTAGTGGGTACTGTGACCTATATAGTTGGTACTGTGACCTATATAGAGGGTACTGCGACCTATATAAGTAGTGGTACTGTGAGCTATATACGTAGTGGGCACTGTGACATACATACGTAGTGGGTACTATGACCTATATACGTAGTGGGCACTGTGACAAAAGCTCATAATATCCCACCCAGCCTTCCCTCTCCCTCTTCCCTCATAGTCTGGTGAGACAGTCGCAGGCAAGAAGATCTGTCAGAAAAATAATTATGATAATTTGCCCATTTTCAATGCCTATGGAGGTGGTATATCAGTACACCTATGGTGATAAAATTGAGAATTGTCTGTCGCACTCCTACATTATACGGATACAGCAAAAATTATTATAAAATTTCACTAACATCACAAGCCAGCTCAAATAGCTGATGCTTGACATTTTATTGGATTCCTTTGACAATGCTGAACATTTCAGACCAGTGCAAAATCAAAGTTTGCAAGGTTTTTTGTAGGTACTATTAAATGCAAATCTGTGACATACTTGCGTACTAGGGCTGCAACGATTTATCGAATGAAATCGAAAATCGAATACCCACATAGAAAATCGAATCAAAAACTTAAATTATTAAATTTTTCGATAATCACAAACAGTGCATCTCAAGTAGTAACAACCAAACTGCCATATAATCTACAATTATAATAAAAGATATACAATGTGTTATCCAAAGCTACAGTCAACCTAAATTATGAATAATAATTAATATACTCTGGTCTTGTGTTCTAGCTCAGTTATGGAGAAACATATTTTTACAAATTTATGTCCAGAGAAATTCAAATGGCTTAGAATCGAAAAAATTGTTTCCATTTTTTGTGAGTCGTTGCAGGCCTGTTGCATGCCATACTTGTTTTAAGCTAGTTTACCCCCTCCCCAATAAGTCACATGTCTGGACACCCTCACATACAT
>JAOQGN010135956.1:0-11510 GCA_027564295.1 Himantozoum antarcticum
GGTTCTGGATGGTGTGTGTGTCGGGGGTCTGGGGTTTGGGGTTTGGGGTTTGGGGTTTGGGGTTTGGGATCGTCGCTCGCATACTCACTGGTCGCACCTTTGTGCACTTACGAAATGCATAATGTGTTTTATATCAGAGAGAGTGTTTTTCTATTATCCAGTGAGTGGGTCAATGTGAGAAATGGTGAAGGAGAAACACCCTTCCACATAGGTGTAAAAAGCAAGAGTCGTAAAGGACTGACCGCAGTAGTCACCACACTGAGAGGTCTCCGGTTCACCACAGGTGTCCAATGACCACTAGCAGCCAAACACTCATCAGACGGTTTCACTTGCTCCCACGTGGTCGTTGCAAACAATGACGAACACTGTTTACAGACGATGTTGGAGTTTGGTGCTGACCCAACTGTACGAGATCATTCTGCCAGAAACGTTGAGCATTTAGCGCGGAGCCTTGAATGAGAGAATCTCTTCCATTGTTTTGAAAACGATGATGGATACTTCAGTGAACAGTTGCATCATCATGGAGAACCAATGTTATTGGTCAAGTGCTTTTCTGTTAACACTTCACTAGCTCATTTCTGTATAAAAATGCTACGTGTTTGTCCTGGACACACACACACACAATGAGTGACATCAAACAGACAAACAGAGAAGTGGAAAGGAAAAAACCCAGTGGCTGAGTGGTAGTGGTCATCGTTATCATTGTATTTGTATTCCTAGGGTCATCGTTTGTTTTTTATGAGTGGTAGTGGTAATCGTTTGTTTTGATTATTGCGCAGTGAGTCGGGTCACACTCGTAACTAATGTGGTCATTTATTATCGTTTAGTTTTATAACTAAGTCAAGTCAAAAGGTATTCTACTTACTACAACAAACGATACTCTTTTCATATACAGTTGAGGTAAAGGAATCACCATCGTTTTCATCTCACTGTTCACCACAATGCACAAAAGTCAGAGGCAAACCAATGTACATTAAAGCCAAAAGAAACTTCCATCAGCATACACATCGTTTTTGGTGACTTTTCTACCCTACAACCACCTAACCGTTGTCGTTTGTTTTCTTTCAGGTCCGGAGAGAAGAAGGAGCAGGAGAACATAGTAATAATAAAGAACGAGCTTCCCAATCTATTATAAGTTGTATCTTCTTTTTTTGTTCTTAGTTGACGATATTCGAACTCCTAGAGTGGAGCAATTGGTAAATATTACTTTAAATGTTTTAGCTCATGCACTTCGTTCTTGTTTGTATAACCAGGAAACGTTTGTGGCTGGTAAGTCAGTCACAAGGAGTCCCAGAAAAAAAGCAACAGTAATGGTAAAACCACATTGTTTAACTCGCTTTTTTTTAACAAATGCTATTTGTTTCCTGTGTTAAGCATGTACTGTTTGTCTATGTTTAGTGTGCACCTAAGCCTTGACGATGAGGAGGAGGATGACCTGTGGTGGAGCGAGCCGATCCACGACTACATCCCCGATGATAATGATAGGAGGGAACCTTGTCACCCCACGTGTGAGCCCGAGATGGACAAAGATACATACTGCAGGCATGGTAGCAGAGCATGCCTGCAGTGCGGGTAAATCTTAGAAAAGGGACGTAGGTGTATAGACTTTAGTGATGTTTGTCAAAACCCACTGTAATTGTTGCATATCCATTTCGTATTACCACTACTTTCTCTGTCACAGTTTTATTATTCTACAAAGTGTTTCCATAAACCTTTAGAGTGTTATCGTTTTTTACTTCACCACTGTCCAAGTCCGTTTCCGTTTGTATTGCTTTCACTACCACCGTTCTATTATACCACAAGGTGTAACCATAAACCTTTAGAGTGTTAGCGTTTTTACATTACCAATAAGTATTTCCTCACCACTGACCAAATCTGTTTCCGTTTCAAATTATTGTATTAATTCTTAGTTTTGTCTAACAACAAACGTTCTATTATTGTTTAACTTTTTAGTTTTGTTATTAATCAGTATTGTCGACCTGGTTCTTTATGCAAATGTTTTATTTAACCAATAAACGTTATTGTTTTTGTATTGACTCTTTAGTTTTGTTTTGTCTTCGTTAATCATTCTTGTTTCATCATCACACTAACCTTGGTTTTTTAGTGCATGGGTTCTGTCTTTAAATAATTCGACTCTTACCGTTCTGTTAACCAATAAAAATCATTGTTAATGCAAAAGTTTACCACCACTAAACGTATCCCGACTCTTGTTGTTGTGCTAACCAATAAACAATATTATGTTATCTTCCCTAAACTGTTACCACTCACGTACAGCGAACGACAAACAAATTTCACTAGCCCGTCTGTAATGTTTCAATTTTCTTAACAAATGTCTTGTGAAACAATAAACGGTTTTTCGTAAACATCAAAACGGTGTGAAGAGCTTTTAAACACGAAAGCGATTTAAACTAACAAAACGACAACTAGTTTATATGTGATTTTTAAACAAACGCTTTTCAATCGTTCATACAATAATACAATAATACAATAAAGAAATACCAATAACAATTATTGCTGTTTGTTCTGCTTTTATTTTGCTTTATTTATTACACACTGTATAATATATAATTAAGCTATTTAATTAACGTACAAAAATGAGACGCATACAGTCGTTTTAATTGTTTAGGAACTTTTTAGAAAAAGTAAAAAAGTTTTTTAAATCACCAAAACGTAAGCTGACAAACGATGTCTTTTGTGTACGTTGTCAATTACTTGTTAACGTTTGTTTTCTGTGATCCCCAGCCGGGGGAGCGGCCGGGCGCCGCCCTGTCGGTCCCTGCCCCTGGGGGCACGCCGTGCGTCGTGGACACCGGCAGGGAGGTGGTGTTTTAGGGGAGTTGTCTTGTCGCGTATCCGTGCCGCGGGAAAACCGGAACGGTCACGTGGTCGCGGACTTCCGTCGTCAAGGGGGCGGGCGTTTATGTAACGAGGATCGTGATTGGTCGCCAAGATCAGCGGTTGCTAGGGACGCCATCGCGGTTGCTAGGGGAGTCCAAAACGAGACTACGTTTCGATTTCAAGAGTTGTGAGGAGCGGAAGTGAAAAATGGCTCTAAGCCAATTAGAAGGCCGGATTCGGTCGTTTCGCTGGACTCTGTCGTTTTTTGAGCTTCTCTTTTTTCTTGAATTTTGCGGCCTTCTGATTGGCTTACAGCTTATTAGGAGCTCTGTGATTGGTTGAAATTCTGACAGACGGGGATACCGATCTGCTCACCCTATACTACTGCTGGTGGTTGGGTTTGTGGTTGGGTTTGTGGCTGGATCTGTGGTTGGGATTTGTGGTTGGGTTTGTGGTTGGATTTGTGGTCGGGGTTTTGGTTTATGCCAGATTATTAAACAACCTTGACAACCTTTGTTTGTGGTTTCAGTAATGTGACATGTTGTGACATGTGCTTTCTGTCATCTTGGTATGTCGCTCCAATGTCTCATGCACTGAGTGAGCGAGATTTGAAGTAGCACCTTGCAAACACTATAAATCACTTGAAGGACAATAACATCTCATATGGCACTTCTCCCAGCGTTTGGAGACTGAGTTGTCTAAAGCACATTTATCTCACAGCAACTCAGTGCATCAAAAAGACTTAAGCATAATGTGGAAAAACTTTATACCCTACTGGAAGAAATTATTGGTTGGAATTAATTTTTGCTAAAGCAAAATTCACCAAAAATCAATTCCGCTAATATTTAATTCCCTCACAATTTTAAGAGTCTTAGTAGTCAAATTTAAAGGTTTTATATAGAAAATAACACTTTGTGTGATTTTAACCTTCGCTAATTTAAAATTCGCCAAAAATAAAGTTTATGCTGAGGATTTGCTAAAATTAAGTCCGATAATAATTTCTTCCAGTAGGGTATAAACGATTACAACCACTGCTTCTGAAGAACTCAGAGAGCCTCCCAGAAGGAATTCAGATTAGTCCGATGAATATTCTGGCCAGATAAAACCGCTTTTAGCAAAGAGGAATGTTCAGCTGTATTACCAAACAGCTGAACTCTAGAACAGCCAGATCAATTACAGCTGACTACAACAGACATTACCAACAAGTTACCTAGTGTACATGGGAGTTAAATAGCAAATGATAGGATATTAATGCTCAGCTCAAGAGTCTCAGGTTATGGGCATACACAAACAATGGTTTCTAATTTCAAAAAAGTGTGGGAATCAGATTATAATAAAACTTTCACCCTCAGGTTGAGTGATGACCAGATACTGAAAGATGAAGGTGAGATATTGAGCCATTGTGTAGAACACTTAAAAACTTTGTTGAGTATGCCAGGAGACATCACAGAGAAAGCACTTCATTGAGATTGATAACACCAAGTGGTGCATTGGCTTTATAACGCACCTGACATACATGTACATGTAATTGAAACTATTGAGAAAATATAGCCCAATCAAACGTGGAAAAGCTCCAGGGATGGATGGGAAGTCTGATGATGTCTACATAAAATGTGGTGACCCTAACAATACTTTCTAGTCCACATGCTATCATCAGGCAGAATTTGGCAAAAATGCATATGCCTCTGGACTGGATAGATATCAATCTACTAGTACTTTACAAGGAGGTCCATCAGTGTGGAAAATTGCAGGCACCTCTCGTCACTACTCATTTTTGCTTGAAAAATAATGTCTGATGTTTTCCTTAAGAGATTAGCCAATCGCGTTGAAATGATTTTACCTGTAGCACAGCATGACTTTCGTATTTGTTACAACACCATAGACATGACATTAGCTGTGAGACTACTTCAAGAAACATACCACAAACAAAATGTTCTCCATAATATGCCTATATGCAATTCATTGATTTCGCATTTATTGTCACTGTTAAATGAAAGCTAATGGATGGTGCTAAGTAAGTACAGGTGGCCAGATCACGTCATCGAAATTAACAAAACACAGTTATACATTTGAATAATTGGTCAGATATGCTGTTAGGGAGAAACCGTTCACAGCTTTCCAGTGAAAAATGCTGTGAAACATGGCCGCAAGCATGCACCTACCTAGTTCTGTACCTCCGTTACAGCTACGCTGAATGAGGCAATCTCTGAGCACCCAGTATCAAGTGGCTGTAAGATCACACACCACCCCAGGCACTAATTTGTTCAACGTGACACATCTCAGATCAAACAAACCTACTACAATTTATATTTACTACTTATATTTGCCTGTGACACTATGCCTATAGGAGACAGCTTAGAAGACATGCAACAGATTACTGACCGGTTCTGACATGTCACTTGCGAGTTTGATCTTAAAATCAACCTAATCTAACCTAACCGAAGACTAAAGTGCTCATACAAAGAAGTCCTGGAAATGAACACATAAATTTGATGGGCTGCCAATCATTGGAAAATGTCAGCCAATTTACATAGTTACGTTGAATTCATGCTCTCAGCAGAGGAGGGCCGTCATATAACATTTGAAGTCAAAGGTCAGATATACCAAAGCAATCGCTCTGATGCCTTTACTGCATGGAACAGAGCCATGATCAACATTACAACATTTATTCCCTACCCTCGTGGAGTAGGGAGACGGCGGTAACTGGAGTTAACCAGTAGGTGACAGCGGTAGCTAGAGGTAACCAGTAGGCGACAGCAGAAACTGGAACCGAGGCAAGGAATGGTTGAAAGGAGACTGCAAAGAACTCTCGTTATGTGTGCTTTCGGTTATGTAGCCGAATGTAGTTTATTATTTCCCCTCGGCCAGACACACACTATTGCAGAGGAATAGTTTGGAGCATGAAAATCAAAGGAAAGTTACAAGTTTCTCATAAGTATGATTACTGCAACCACTTATTGGGTGCTCGGAGCAAACTGTCTCATTCAAGAACTGTCAGCGGAATGGATGATTACAATAGAAACACACCTGTTATTATATGAAAGTACACAAGCCGACTACGCATGACCGGATATACATAAAATAAGCATAATAAAAGAACAGTCAGTTAGGCTGACGACTATATGCATAGTCAGATGGGCCCCGATGATCACGGATCATCGTAGCCCTACAATAGTACGATAGAGAAGCTGCGTAATCCTGTAGTAACCATAGTTAATAGGCATAATGTAATTGTGGTAATCCGAGTAATGTAATTGTGTAATCCTAGTAGTATAGCCAGACAACAGCTGGGCGGTAGCATACATGTGTGTGTGTGTGTGTGTTTGTGTGTGTGTGTGTGTGTTTGTGTGTTTGTGTGTGTGTGTGTGTTTGTGTGTTTGTGTGTGTGTGTTTGTGTGTGTGTGTGTGTTTGTGTGTGTGTGTGTTTATGTGTGTGTTGGAGGTGGCCACCCGGTCACACACGCATAATTTTAGTGTGCCATGGGTTGTTGGAGAGATCGAAATGTAATTAGGGGTTGCCTCCTCATATGCATGGGGAGGCAATTCCTAATACGTAAGAGGAGGAAGGTCAGCTAACATTGTAATGTATAGGGGTAGTTCCCCTGGGAAACATAACTCTATGTTGAACTTGCAGTAGTACAGCAGTACAATAGCCTGTGGCACCTAAATGTTACAGTTTCATGGTTCACCATTCATACAGAACTACTGGCTGAAAATCTGAGGAATTGTGGTTGAATGGATAGCAATTGTAGGTTTTTCATTATACTTGTTCTTATGAATCAGTGACCAGGCAGGCCTTGGCATAACACAGCTAGCCAGTTTTTAATTTGTTTAACTACATCATCAGGTGGGATGGGCCACGCCATGACAGGCTAGCCCATGTAGTAAAATTTGTTATCGGTGACCAGGCCAGTCATGGCGAGCCCAAGGCTTTAGAAGGCACATCGCGCAAGATTATAGTATCTGGCCTGGTATGTCAAGGCCTTTACCACAGGCTAGATTTGGCATGGCACGGTATGCCCTGGCGTGCCGTGACACGCTACCGATGGAATTGACCTCTGAACCGATTATTGAATAATGATACGATAAAACAGTAAATAAACAAGATTACATGTATAGGCAGTTATTGAATGAGCAAAATATGACAGTTTGGTTGCTTTCTGTGTTGGATAACTAGAAAACTAATTAATAGAAATATTGATATTCAAAATAATTGCTTGCATTAATTGTCTTACGTTTAAAATATTTAATATTTACCGTTTAATATATATATAACTCTATAAAAGAATAGGTGTGTGCAACATTACTAGAAAAGGTACAGCCATTTTTAACGACCAAAACCAGAAATTGGACTACAGTACTGGGAAGCCACAGAGACCTCTACTAAATATTGGCAATTTATATTCTTTCAAGGATTTAATTATTGCATTGTGTGTACCAGGTGACGAGAAACTGGATCACAGATACGCAGAACTTGGGAACAGTTCTACCTACGAACGGTTGTGAGTGTGTGTCTGCCGGAACTACTGTTCATGAGGAGACTCCACACCGTGCTATCAATGAGGTCTTCAAATTTGTAGCTCTCCGATTCAATGATGCTACACCTGGTAATCTTTAGAGGTCAATGACAACATTACAGAGTCTACTTGATAGCATGAAGAATGGGCATGTGCCATCTGCTGAAAGAAGAGGTGTCCATTCTTTTGGTTATGCTTAAAGTTTCAAATGGGAGCAAATATCAAAAACTTTTGTACTCCTCAGAAATCTCCTAACACTGTTATAGTTTCAGTCTCAAACTACTACTAAGGTTCAACTGGTAGTTAGAAGCACTATTTTAAGGGACGACTAGTAACCACCCATTGTATATGGCAGAGAATGCTATTGCACCACTACTATTAGTATTCTCCCGATCTACCATGGTAACTAATATCCTTGTCACCCCAATTACAATCTTATATATTTATCTCCTCCACTATTTTTGCATCCCTTCCACTTCTAAATTGTTAATCTTGAATTACATAAATGTGTCGATATTTTATATAGCGTGATGTCACCAAAATCTCAACCCCAACCTGTAAGCTGTGTCATCATTATGTGTTAACACCCACCTGCAAGCTGTGTCATCATCATGTACAAATATCTATACTTGTTATGCATTTCCTCTATCTTTTGTGCCATCAGCCAGCAGTACCTCCAGTGTCAAATGTTGGAGGGTTGCTATGTAATCTTAAAACTTAGGCTATACAAGTTTCCAATATCACTTGAATCGTGTCGATATAATTATATTTTAATATTTTATGTTAGTATATATACTTGGGCTATATAATTATCTTGTTTATAGCCGGGCTATATCGTCTATATAACTAAGGTTATTATATATGTCACCCACCACATCAGAATAGCTATTTTGAGGTAAATTCACTATGCCAGTAATTTTTGTACAACATTTTGCTTCAAATTTTTCAAATTTTTCAGATGCATATAGTTTTCTAGACCTCCTGAGTATTTTCTTTGAAATTGGAAAAGATTGGTTAGATCCTGATGTTATTATATGATATGATATAATACTGATAGGATAGATATTATCGTTTGAAACCAAACATTCTGGGTTATTCAATTAAGCTGACAACTCAAAATGTCAGTTTATTATCTCACAAATTGCTATTCTGAGGTGGAGGGTCGCATAATGCAGTCTATACGGATGATATATCTATTAATTTTTTTATAATTTAACATGGGCTATTTACACCTTCCCAATATCACTTCTAATTGTCTCAATCTAAATATATTTTAATCTATCATATATTATTTACACAATAGCCAATGAGTATCCAGCATTTAAGTTGACATATATTTGTATATTTACTTTGGGCAGCAATTGGCTATATAGATATAGTTTATACAGAAGATTTTGGGGCGGGATTTATTGTTTGGTAGTCTTGTCAATGTTTATTTTTAGAGACCTAATTATTAATCAAATTAATAATATAATATAATATTAATTAATTATACAAAATAATAACAACAAAAAACTAACAAAGTTATAGCAGACTATTTAAGTGCTATTTTATACATGTATACAATATATATATATATGTATTGGTATAATACATTTATATATATACGTATATACTTACATACTGCCTTACTAGGCTATTTTACTAATGATATAGTCCTATGTTATACATAGTTGACAAAATATACAGGCATTCAGCTATTCGCTATATAAAACTATGCTCTTGATATTATACTAATGCTTATTTCCTCCTCGAATATATCGTATGTTGGAATTATCAGCTCTTTAATTCAATGCAAGATCAGTGAACACCAAAGGAAGGTCTAACGTTGCTTAATTGACACACAGACATAGGGATCGAATGTAAAACTAGCCTTATTCAAAGGCTGTGCAGCCCAACTCCCCATCATACTAATAAAAACGTCGTATACGTAAGAGTAAGGTTAATGTATAACCGATATGTAATCTAAGTCAAGCTCAACACATTGCATACCCTATGGCACAGGGGTGTAATTATTTCCACATTGTCGCTTACGTGAAAATTGCAATACACTGACCTCTATAAAATGTGCACAAAACGTATCAACCTGCACAAATTATACAGCATTGGAAAGCTAATTTTCTGCACATTATTTTTGCTGAGTTTCAAATTTTTATATGCACAAACATTTTTGTAATGTACTAATGGAGTCAATATTGATTTTGCAAGTTTTCCCAGCTCATTACTTTGGATTTATCACCTCCTACCAAATCTTCCATAGAGACTATAAAATGATTTCTCCCATGTGTTTTGTTTTTATCTATTGAGCACAACAGTTCACAGAAATTATTCATTCATTAATTACATTCATTTGTCTGTAAATTCCTTGCTTGATACCTATATATAACTGGCTCAGTCATCAAATTGTATTTGCATGGAGACACTGTGCAACTGGCCAATCAATAAATACGCCCCCTGTACCTAATAGGACGGTGGCGAAAGACGATTGCAAATTCCGACCTCGCCAAAGGTTGCAGGAATTTTCACCAGCAGATATATGGAATGACACAGAAATCTCTAAATAAATAAGCCCTCCCTCCAAGATTAGTTTCTGACCATCAACTTTATTATTACCGAAGCTAATTTGTCCATGATATTTCAATTCTCAATGAAGCACAATGTAACCATAGCTATATTGAGCTATCAAAAGCTCTGAATAAATTCTGAATAGGATTGATTGCCTTCACCATGGTTTGCATGGAGCCGTAAAAGAAAACCAGGATATCTTCAACTAAGTTGATTAATCCTATAGGCTTAACTGAGTAAATCTTGTATCTCTCCCAACTCTTTATAAATATAACACGGGAGCCTCCCTTTTACCATGGCTGATTTAACCATGACATTTTAAAGGTGCATAGTATAATTGTAGCTAGATTTTGGCTACTAAAAGAATTATCTCTATGGTCACTGCAGCTTAGAGCAAGACTACAGCTATCTCCCACTGAAATAGTTGTTTTTAAGGTTTTTTTCTAAGATGAGTCCAGTTGGTAAGCTGAGCCAAAAACATTTAAACTTCAAAGTTCTGTGGCCTTGCAACATCAATTATACTTGTCTTGCTATGCCAACTTCAGCTTCAAGCATTGTAGAAGTTTTTAGCAACTTTTCTAATTGTCCAAAAATACGAAATTAGTATCAAGGAAATCGCTTGAGAATGCTGAAGGCCGCTAAATAATTGTCAAGTACAGATTTGTGGATGTGAATGTTCGTGGATCTGAAATCTGAATCGTATTCCATAGATTGGTAAAAATGACTTGCTCAACATGTCCAACTATGATTTTTTTTCAGTGCAGTCCATTATTATAGCAATCTAAACTTGCTTAGACCTACTATATATTTTTATGTTAAATACCAGTTCTTAGAAATCATATAAGCCTTGGCTCCTTGACTATTCAGCTTCATTATTAACAAATAAAAGTATTTACGGATGAAATTCACTACTAGCACTTTATTTTCACAATTTTTGAGGTTTTGACCGGTTATAACCAGACTTTTGCGTTTTGACCAGGACGGTTTAAACCTGGTTATAACCCCCGGTTATAACCACACCGGTTTTAACCGGCCACCCCTGCAGTCGGAACCAGGTGGGGACAGTACATCAATGGCTTTTCACAGAACTCGACCTCGCTTATAGCCGCACTTCATGCCCAGTTTTGTCACCGTGAGTCTCATTCCATAAGCAAACTCATTTTCTGTAAGAATTTTGGTCCTATTTTTATAGCGCATAGGCTTAATATACTGTAAATCCCTCGCTATACAAGTGCGCAGGACTATAAGCACATGCGCTTCTTGTCGTGACTATACGGTAATTCTAATATTGAAATATTAAAATAATGATGTTGATTGTTAGAAAATTAATAAAAGAATTGGAAAAACCTATGTTTACTTCCTAGCTTATCACATAGTGTTATGTGCTATCACACAGTGCTCTTCTATATTTACTCGAGGAGTTACAGTAGGGGTTGCTACCAGAACTAGGTAGGGAGCAGACTCGACCCCCCTCCCCCCTCCCCTCCTCCCCCATACGGTCAGGCACATACTGTAGCACTCTAGAATTTAGATAAATATGTAGACTTACTAGAAATTGTAGCATAAAAAGTATTATTTTATGCACAAACT
>JAOQGN010136067.1:0-11509 GCA_027564295.1 Himantozoum antarcticum
TACAGTGTTTGAGCGTAGAACAAAAAGCAAACATAGCGATTAGGATTGAACTCTGTTTTATTGCTATGATCTGCTCACCTATTGGCCTGACGCCAATACAGCAATTAGAGTTATACAAATTCTCTGTGTTGTGACCGTTTAACCAAAGCATTTCAAGCCAATTTAGTGCAGCTTCAATGGTCGCTGGTCGCGTTACAGAGGTAGTCTTTTAATACAAGTGCATTTTCATTTGAAATCAATTGGGAGGAATCACAGTGGTCATTTACAAAAGGTGGTCTTTTAATTGAGTGGTTTTTAAGAGAGGTTACACTGTAATTGAATTTGGTGGTACACAACAAAACATGTTAATGAACTTTTTTTGCTGCATCATAACTTTATGCTAAAAAGAACTTTCCAACCTTATTCCAACCTATTCCAACCGTATTCCAATCTTATTCCAACTTTATTCCACCCTTTCCAACAACATTCCTTATATCCAATCTCTCCATTACTCTAAATGTGAGTATTGTTATGGATGCACATTCTTGCAGCTTGATTGCGTGAGCCATGTCATGCCTTCCAGCTGTACCTAGTGAAGACACCTACCAATTCCGTGTGAGACAAACAACTACCACAGATAATAGGACTACCATATCTATGCTGGATGCAGATGTAACCCAACAGATGCATACAGCTGTCTCCTATTACTTAGCCAAGATCCTAGTTGCCTGTTGCTGAGAATACGAGACGCTATACCACCTACTGGCATTGCAATAACATTACCCTATTTAAGAGGTTAACTCCACTTTATGTATTGTAAATGCAGTCTCCGTATATATATGAACACTATGCAGCATAAATTCTTAGCCTGCAATTGGGCCGAGCTACCTCAACGTGATGCTTATCATATACTTCAGTATGCGTCAGTCTTGGTGTTCCTGCCAGAGTAGATACATGTGTACAATGACTATCTACAGTTATTGTTATATCTACTCACCTTCTTCTGCCATTGTTGTACCTTCTTTAGGGCTAATAAACTACCTACCATAGTTTGGGGGTCCCACCAAAGGTGTCTTGTGTACTTGTATCCATCATTGTTACAGTAGCCCATTATTGCTTCAGTAGACCATTAATGCTACAAGTTACAGCGCAGCAGTGAAATATAGTGAAGTGTGTATAAACCAATTTCAGTATTGACTTGAAAAGAAGAGATATTGAAAACTTTGATTCTGAAATTTCATGATATTACGAAAAATAGTGTGGCTGGTTCATCATTCTTTAATTCATGTCTCTGAATAAATAAGTCGTCTCGTCTGTGCAACTACCGGATAACTAAAAAACTGTACTTACAATTATTTCACAACACGGATAACTTTATAAAGAGGATAATTCGGGCTACATTTGGTTTAGGCCTCAACTTTAGCGATCAAATATCGTTTTTAGCACACTGGCACCCAGACTATAATTGCTGGATGTTGATGATGATGAGTTTATTTTGTGCATCTCTTAATAAAATCAATGTAGATTATTTCTAAGTGATTTACAATGAAAGCATTAAAGTAGTGAGATGCTTAGTGCTGGAATTCATTAGAAAAATTAGATATAATGCATGAACAATCTACAAGTAGGATAACTTCAACTAAAAGTATAAAAGCTAAAAGTATATCGATTACAAGTTTTATTAAACTATGTATGAAGTTAGCGATAATATTTTTATTAAATACAAGATGATGGCTGGCTTACGTTCTTGACCAATCCGTTCCATGAGAGTTTGGTAACTAAGCATGGTGTGAATGTGGGGATGCTTCGCTAAGACAGATACCAAATTCATATCTTCAACTTCGGAGGCTATCATAAATACAGCTATTTCACCAGCTATCTGGGGAAATGTAAAGCCAGTACGCTGTTGTTGGGGATCTCGAAACACATCAGAGAAATCTAATTCAGCGGTTCTGTCACGTCCCGCTCCATTGCCATTTACGGTACCAGGGTTATGAGGAGAATGGTGTGCACCTACACTAAAAGATGTTTCCCATGATTTCTACAACATTACATTATAACTATCTGGTTTTTTGGGCAAATAACAATGATATATATTGCACACATGGAGTTTTATTGCAGAATACAAGAACACTTAATGGAACAGTATTGCTACAAATTTCCTGTTCTGATCATTGTGTTTCTGGAATTAATATTTTAATGCGATGACAAAGTGTGAGTGTGCAGCATAGTCAGAATAAGTGTGCAACATCGGCAAGGTAAGCGCACAACAGCATCGGCAAGGTAAGCGCACAACAGCATCGACAAGGTAAGCGCGCAACATCGTCAAGGTAAGCGCACAACATCGTCAAGGTAAGCGCACAACAGCAAAACAAATAAATATAGTATACATACATTGTTGTTTATTGAGCAATATTATATCGCGGTTATGATATAGGCATATCAGTTATGATATAGGCATATCAGTGCTGCATTTCAGATAGACAAACTGAAATTCAAGAATAATTTTCAGTAGAAAATGTCAGCATCCTGTCAATTGAATTATGTTAATGATTCTACAGTTCTACATATTCTATCACTATTTAGGTCCTAGTTGTGCATTACTAAAATATATAATACTATTGCACCTTATACTATGCATTAAATGTGTCTCGAGCCTTTTAAAGGAAAATAGTTATTCCATGCACCTCGGACCAATATTGTATTGAAATACGAAGCCTGATTTCATTATTTGATATATATGAAATCATTTTTAAAATGTTTTTTTATTAAAAAAATGTTAATATTATCTAAATTGTAGTGAAATATCTATCATTTAATACGGTTTTAATTTTATAGTGATAGTTACATATTAGATTACATATAAATTAAAAGATGTTGTAGTGGAATCATTAGACTGTTTTAAGCATATTTTCTGGTTATATAATTTGTTCACGTATTTATTACACCACGCACACAGGCCTGAGTGAGAACACCCCTGGGTTACTTTGCCATTGACACTATGTAAATGGTTTATTCCTTGTTTATTGTTGCTTGTATCAGGCAGTGCAAATGGTTTTAATGCGGTTTGTCTGAACCAGGTGGCGGTGCAGACAGACCGCCACCTGGTGCAGACAGACCGCCACCTGGTGCAGACAGACCGCCACCTGGTGCAGACAGACCGCCAGATGGTGCAGACAGACCGCCACCTGGTGCAGACAGACTGCCACCTGGTGCAGACCGACTGGCACCCAAAGTTTATACACAAGTAGATAATTTTGAAGGTTAGATTTTAGTTGTAAAGTTGACTCCATGCTAACTAGAGCTGTTTTCTTATATGTCGACTTCGTATATGACTGACATGGCCATTTATATCTATTTGCCAATAGTGCTATAGCAAATATGCAATTGCAAATTCCGAAATGCAAATTGCAAATAGCGCAAATGTGTTTTAGAATCAAGAAAGATTATAACAGCTCCACTCATCTGAGGAGTGGCTTAAAGTCATTGCAATAAGAATAACCTTGTCGAGTTAGTGAACTAGGCACATTTTTGTTAGTTACAACTATAAGACTGAATAGTAATAATAAATTATATAAATATCATTAGTTTGCTTATTTACGGCTTCACAAATCCGTTAGAAGCAACATATTTAAATGGTGAACTTACATTTATTACTGCCTTGTCACTGGGTACAACAAGTGCAGATAAATAATCTTTATTTGATTACGGACCTCAAATCGGTTAACAGCACCAATCATTACGTTAAACACAGTATGCTTAGAGTAAAACTCTACTGGAATTGTTCACTGAATGGACAACGAAATACCAGAAGATTGGCAACCACAACCTTTGGATTCAAAGTCCGCCATGGTAGTTCACTCGGCCATCTAATCAGTATTAATCAACTTTGGTAAATACTCACTTCTTCAGCCCCTGACCCCAAGCTATAACTTCCCATAGCTCTGCTGCTAGCCACCTTCAAAATAAAAGGTCAATAAATGCAATCAGTTTTCTAAATTTGGTGTGCAAGACATGATATAAATTTTTGTAAACAAATATGAGAAACGTTGTGAAAGATATCACAGCAACTATTGCTGGTGAGTAGAGTTCTGTATGATGATATATTTGCTCTTAAAGTAACTGGTGGAGCATCATTCATGCTCAGAAGTCTTATTATAAATGATTGTGAATCAAATGGGAATAGAAGTTGACAGTTGTGTGCTGTGTGGAGTTTGGCTTGGCTGCTTCTGTGGTGCCGGCTGTGAGCTGGTTTTTGTGGTACACTTCTGCTATATGGGAAGTGCGCTGACCTGGTTGACATGCTAACAGTGCAAATAAAGACACTTCATTTGGGCATTATAGATGTTCCACCATACATTCTATCATCTCTTATACATTGCACATCTCCATTGGCTCTATAAATATGTCTAGTAAATAAACCATCATCATTATGATCAGCATAATTATCATGATCAACTACACAGGAAATGTTTGCATGACATAACTTTCAACTGCAGTGCACCTGAATTAAAATAACAGCTTTAGCTGAGAAAAGCCTAAAGGGCTCACCAGACGTTCAGATAATAGTTCCTGGCCTCGGTTCCGAGTTGATTTCTGATATTGAACTGATCGGATTAAAGGCACGATCTGATCTGAACACTCGGACTGGGCTGTTGAGAGCAGTTGAACTTAGCTCACAAGATTTGATGAAAACGTCATAATATCTGCACATTCATTGGTTGGAATATATTTTAAATTACACACAGCTACTACCTAGGCTGGAAATGTATTTATACAATACAATCACTAATCGGAATGGATGTACGGATGGTACACTTCTGACGATCCTGATCCGAAGCCATTCTGGACAGGATTGAAACTGATATCGGGCATATTATCAGAATCTCCGGATTAACCTTAACAGTGATTGTAAGCACTCATTATCATGGCAAACTAGCAGCAAAGCATAATCTCCTTTCAATATTGGCAAGTCACAAAACTGATTAAGCACAATGACGTGGGCAAATTGATCATTTGTCAAGATAGAAAAATTAAAAGTATTGACGTTGACATAAATATAATGGTAAATTGCCCTTCAAATATAATTAAATGCAAATCAAACTCAAAACCAAATAATCAAAAATATTTCCATTAAATGACGTGTTGCGAATGGACGACAGAAATCTCATGCTTACCCATGCTCTTGAACATTCCATGAGCCCGCCTACTCCACCGGGCAACACTGCTGTGCTTTGTTGGCAATCAACCATACTGACTGATGTTAATACATAAAACCTGATATGTTACACCCGTCGACCCATATGAGCTACATACTATAGGAATATAATAGTATCTATTGTGTAATAGAGTATAATACTGCATAGTAGAGAGTAATGCTGTATGCTAGAGTATAATCATACTGCTATTGATGACATACTGCTATAATATTACATAATTATTGTTGACTACACTTACGGATTGTTGATGGACAGGACTATCTCCACGTAAGCGTAGCAAGTGTGGCGAGCTTGGATGAATTGGTCTGATAAGTATCTGATCTTGTGATAGCCCTAGAGCTCTATTTGCATCATGTGAAGATGGAGTAGATTGTCTCATCATGGGTGCATGTGCTCCATACCTTTGGTTTGATGCTGAATAGGTTTGCATATTTTGTGTCCAGTCTGGGATACTTTGACCAAGATCAGCAGTTGGTGATGTTTGTCTCTCAACTCTTGAAACATGTTGTGATGGTGTATATTGACGTTGCGGACTTGGGGATGATTGTCGTACATGTCTAGGTGGTGGGCTTTGGTTTGAGGAAGAAAAGCTCTGCATTTCTTCTGTCCAGTGTGGTGAACTCAAAGTAGCAGAAGTAGGCGGCTGTCTCTGTTGTTCATATCTTGAAAGACGCTGCGTTGGAACCACCTGGCGTTGTGGGCTAGGTGATTGATATCGCTGTTGCGTTAATGGTGAATTTCTTACACTTGATGCGTAATGGTCTTCCACCATTCGAAGTGGTGATTGGAATGGGGATGTAAAAGTTGGTCTGTCTGGGGATTGATGAAAAGCTTGAGGTTCAGGAGCTGAAACATTCTGAATTGGCATCCTCGGTGGTGATACTGGTTGGTGAGGACTTGGTGGTCGATTTCCAATGTTCATTTCTTGCATCTCTTGCCACAAATGATGGTCATCCTTTTGAAACACAAGCATATTATGTTAAATATCGCACTTAAATGCTATAGTAAGAACCATAGAGGATTTTTGATACATTGTGGATTTAGTTCAATTTAGTTTATTGAAGACAATTCAATATTACAAAAAAACAACAATGCTCAAATGATATAAATGAATGCCTACATAAATATATAAAACAAATGTTTAACATTAATTGTTAAATTGTGGCAGAAAAATTGAAAAAAACTTTGCTCTTTCAGTTGTATGGACTTCTGTAGGTCACTCTGGTGTGTTGATCTTGGACAATGTTTTGTTACTATTTAATTTAATATGACTCAAAGGGGAATGGTGTATATCATATTCTATATTTCTAAAGATTCTTTGCCTCCGAAAAAATATGAAAACACCGAAAGTATTAGTAAGTTAAAATTTGAACACTGGCCACTTATGGAACATTTGATCTGGCATATATTTGCCATTTACATGGCAACACTATTTTTCAACTCATAATTATAATTGACTGATTTTGCTATAATTTTCGCCATCAGATATTGTTTGCAGTCACTTTGTGAGTATTTAAAAAAACATAATTCTGTTGTAATAATGTTAATTTGGATCTATGATCATTGAAGCTTTGCTTGTGCATTTAAATTAAGATGGACGCAATATGACACAATATGACACAATATGACACAATATGACACAATATGATGCAATATGACACAATATGACACAATATGTTTTGTATATTTTGTTAATTATCACATGATAAAGGATACCACAACTATTTTTTCCAAATAATAACTTTTCATAATGCAGTTTATTATGTATTATTATGCACCCATCTATGTCTATGTCTACGTCTATGCCTCATGTCTATGTCTATGTCTATGTCTATGTCTATGTCTATGTCTCATGTATTTGGATGCTTTTAGGTAGCAGTAACCTTGCTGGTCTTATATACTGGGTGGCTGTGTTTACATATATGTACGTGTATATTAAAAATGTTACTCGAGATTACACCAAAGCAACTATTTTGGTAAGGCTCCCATAATTATTTGTCAACACTACAACATCAATGTCAAGGCGATCGAGAAGATAACTCTAACTTTGATGTCAGTCTGCATGTTTTGTCAACTGGACTTGCCATCTAACCATGCATTAGACATCTACATTTTAGGTTTCAAAAAATAAAACATGTTAGCAAATAACCAGCAGACAGTGTTGTTGTCTAACTTGCTAATAAAGATAATAAAGCATTTTGACAATTATTTATTATCTCCTGACGACCAATTACTTCTCCATGAACAATTTGAAAGATCTGGAATCAATAATATTGTGTTCCTATAACAATTTTCTCAACTAATAATTAAATAATTACATTGAAAAAATAACGTTTGATCTTCTTTTGACCCCAAAATATGACAAAAAGGACTTAAGAAATGGTTTTATATAATAATGAAGGAGAAAAGTAAAATAAGGTAAAATGACCACTTGAACTGCTATATAACTTTAGTAAATCAGGTCCTCCTTAGTAATCATGCCATAAATCACATTTTACTTATCTTCTTCAATTAGTTCCCTCATCCAATAGCGTAATTACTGTAAACAAATATCTGTGCTAATAATCAGTGATGATTTCATGATGCTGATATATGGGAATCTCCAAAAGAAAACTAACAAACTTTTGAACATTATAATTTATATGCTATGCTTGACAAAAGGAAGTCTGATTCGCAGCAGTTTGGAATTGCTAAGACTAGCAACAACAACCTATTATATGACCCAAGACAAATTATTCGCAGGAACTCAGACGACTAATCTATGTAGTTTAAAGGCTCAATGGTTTAAAATTTAAACCCTTTATTCACCCAATCCCTCCGAAGTGACGCTGTTAATGGCATAGAGTTATAAAAATCTGCCGAAGTGACGCTATAACAGGATATTTTCGGTTTGGGGGTAGTCGTCTCATAAAAGTCTCACATCCTCAATAATAATCAAGCTATCACCACAGAGGTACTATTTTTTTAGAGAGAACCACTAGTGCTATCCACCGAGATATAGTAATCTATATTAATATTAGAACTAGAGATCAAATATTTCACTAAGTCAAATAATGTGGTTTTTATAGCACCGGTTGTTTTGCTTTTATCTTGTTACCCAACCCACTTAAAAATCATCATAAAATTATCTTGAATTAGACCAGGGATGGAAGTTTAATTTGTTTTAAATTCACTTGGGAGCAAATTTATCTACACACCAATATATTAATTAGTGTTGCAAATCAGCAAAGGTCATGCTCATAATTTATGATTTGCTGAAATACCTAAATTAGCAGTGATTTTGGGAAAATCTGGCTGTTTGGTACGTACTGTTCCAATCAGAGGTTGTAGATAGGTGTTGAATATATGTATCTGGTGGATAATTCATCAGGGTATACAATGATGCAAGTTGAAAGTGTCTAGGTTTAACTGTTTCCATACAATATGAAAAATTAACAACTTGTATATTAATTCATTAATACTATTAATGCATTTACTAATACTTCATTAATACATTAATGTATATTAATTCATTAATTGTAGCCTATCTAAAAGTAAATTGTGTAGTAAAAGAGTTAATCTCTATCCAATACAAGTAGATGGAAAGTCCACTGATTAGCTGCATACCATGTTTGAATCTTGATGTGCCAATCTATTCGAAGTTGAAGACTTTTTGCAAGAATCGCAATCACAATATCTGGTCGCCATGATTCATACAATTTCTACAACACGATTAATAAAGCAGTTACCAGTGCTACATTTTATTCCATTATTACAGGCATTTTCACAAAACAAAGCGAAATTATTCTTTTGCAGCAATATAACATCATAATATATAATATTACAATAGACATCTTTGAACAAAGACTCGAACGGGCAGTGTCCGGATGGGGATACTTGAATGGGCAGTGTCCGGATGGGGATATTTGAATGGGCAGTGTCCGGACGGGGATACTAGATCGGGCAGTGTCTGGACGGGGATACTTGAATGGGCAGTCTCTGCACGGGGATACTTGAACGAGCAGTGTCCGAACGGGGGATACTAGAATGGGCACTGCCCGGACGGGGATACTTAAACGGGAAGTGTCCGGACGGGGATACTTGAACGGGCAGTGTCCGGATGCTATAAAGTACATCCTAGTTGCTGCAATGTATTAGTAGATTTCTAAATTTAAAAACAAAGTTCACTCTCCTGCCGCAAATTACAGCTATTCAACCTGGTACGTTTTTGCGAGTTTCGGCAGGGCCGCACTCCTTGTTAGTATATAGCATATAAATTGGGCATGAAGGTCATGATCCGTCTCTAAAAACAAGCTGCCCAATGGCAGTTGTCATATTTTTACTTCGGACAAATACGTGCCAGTTTGGAATTATGGAATATTTTATTTATATTTTCTTGTTTAAGGAAATTCATTCATTAATTTGAACACCCTTTGCCGAACATTTACTATCCTGAAAAAGGATTGTATGTTGATCAAATTAACCAATCAATTTACTGTATAAATTCAATGAATATATTAATTATTTGGAGTTTGACATTGCGGCAAGATTTAACAATGTAATCACTGAAAATTATCTACACCCGTAGACATACAATCTGTAGAAATCTTTACCAACAAAACAATGGAAAGGAAAGCAATTCTATGTAATGTTAATATTAATGTACTTGAATACGTACTAAACCATGATATTGCACATCAAATCTTCCACTATTGATCAATCTGAATTGATATTTTCATCACATTTTGTTAGTTTTTTTCTTCGAACTGGATGTAACTACATTTGAATGTAGAAATTACCTGAACTGGTGTAGGCCCAAAGTGTCCCAAAATTAAAGCAAATCTATTCACAGTGAATATATTCGCGTATTGCTATTAAAAGGCCCACAGCATCCTGGCTTGTAGGATGAGTGTCCTGGCTGGCACGCTGAGTGTCCTGGCTATTATCACGTCAATTGCGTTAGAAAGTCATAGCTATTATAACCATGCCCAGTACAGATGGGCTAACAATAACACAGTTTCCATTGGAATTGGAACTCCTATATGTTACTAATATTTTAGATAGGGGCAAAAATATCATCATGAAGGTGTTTACACTGTTGCATATTAACATATTGATACTTATAAATGAATGCAGTGAATCCCGTGGTGGCATTCAGCCCTTCTCAGCTACTGAATAAATTAATTATAGGACTCTCAATGCAGGATTATTCTTTTCCGTAACAATATATTCCGAGACTGACAAATCTGAATATGCAGCTTCATAATACAACGCATGGACATAAATAGAACATGATTTATGCAAACCTGAGTTTGTCTTAAATACAAATGATCCAGTTCAATGCAGCCAGCTGTAATGTTGTCCTTCCTCTTTCCGACAGAGAAATTTTGTGATGCATTTACTGATGACATCACCAAAATCTGAGAAGTAACAACATAAACTCTAAAGCTTACACACACCAATGCCAAAGTTTTTGCAACATTAATTTGCTTGTTTTGCTTGTTTGTTCATATATTCTATCAAAAGAGGGTACAAAAATAGCTTTAAGTAGGAGAATTCCACAATTACTTCAGAATAGAAATTAGAAGAATATATAATGTACCATTTGCACGTCAAATATGTAACTTGCACGTCAAATATGTAATATGCACGTCAAATATGTAACAGTAATGATGGGGCTCCATTGTGCAGTGGCATGACTAATTAAGGCACGGAGCCCAAGAAAACAGTTAACAGCTACATATAATTATGTAAACAGGGAGGGTAATTCATGGAGTCCACCAGGTTCTGCTTCAGGGCAACCCTAAAACAACCTACGTCTACCATCGCTCGCATCGACTCCAGTAGACTGTTCCAAGCACTCGCTGTTTGATATGTGATCGATGACCAGTTGTAGAAGTAGTAGATTTAGGGAATGGCAATGGAATGGCAATGAAATGGCGGAATGTTGTGTTTCAAAAATTGGTTTGGGTTGGTCGTGGCTATAGAAAGTTGCATGTGCTATGAGACATATACGAAAAGTATATAGTTGCTGTATTGGTAGAATGTTTGCCTTTTTGAATAAGGGAGCAAAATGATCAGTTGGATGTTTTTTGTATATTATTCTCAGAAACTTTTTTTGGATTTTCAATATTTTATTCAATGCTGTTCTTGAGGCATTTCCCCACGACTCTAGGCAATAGACAATATTACTATTTATTAACACTTTCGCGACTGACGACGTTATATAACGTCAAGAGTTATGCTCTCCGGGTAGCTGGCGACGTTATATGACGTCCGTAGTGTTGCCATGGCAATATAGCCTCTTGCGTTGTGATTTCAAATTAGAAATT
>JAOQGN010136178.1:0-11509 GCA_027564295.1 Himantozoum antarcticum
GCAACCCACATTATATATATTTATAGGTTAGATAATAATGTAGGCATAATTTATATCACTTTTCGGAAAATACGATTTTACTTCCTGCCTAGCATTTTCCCAGATAGCATATAAATATTGTGGCTCTTGCTATGTCAAGTCGCCAGCCGCGTGGCTCTCATATAAGAATGATATGAGCTTCCTCCGTTCCCATCCCCCACCCTACATACAACACCATCGTGACCGTTAAGCCAAGCCCACTAAGGTCGCCCCAATATAGGGAATACTGACAATTCGAAAAGTACAGTTCGAAATTAGTCGGTTGCTAGAATGTGATTTGGGGTTGGATAGGCGCACTTAATAGTCCCCGTCTAGTGCCTTAGGTTCTCACTCTTTTCCGAACTGTAATTTGCGGATAGATATGGATTCTATTCTAATATAGTGGCCAGAAGTCTGATAACCAGGCCTGTGGTCTGGCACTCTAGGCCTGGCCCTAAGGCTGGGACAGTCACCAAAACAGGCACCAGGTGCACACCACAATTCACGTTTTTGGGAGTTGTCTGTCCTTCCATGTTAACATGTAAAGGGGTTTGTTAGAAGTAAAAATGTCTTATGGGCATAAAAAGACAACTCCAATATAAACTAGTTCTGGTTTATTATCCCTAGGGATAATGGAGTTCTATTTAGCTAGACTATTATTATTAATAGACAATAATCAAGACAATGTCAGAGAAGATGCTAAGATTTACTAATAATAATAAAAAGATTTTCAACCTTATTTTTAAATATTAAAAATAGTTTAGATTGCCATAAACCGAAACTGAACGGAAACGGTCATTGCAGCCCATCGGTGATAGCGATCCAATGTATTAGCATTTTTAAAAGGATTGCATTGCCATGCAAGACAATAGTTTTCAAATTTTGCAATGGTCTGAATTAAATATTATGGCCGTTCAAATGCACTGGCATTGCGGTATTTAGATGCAGAAAAGGTCATACAAGCCTAACCTACGTACAATAAGAGGCAATAAAATGTTAAGATTTATTAATAAAAATTAGAAACAAAAATATTTCAAACCAAATTTCTATAAACTATAATTAATCTTATTAATAAAGCGAAACTGATCGGAAATGAACATTGCGCAGGCCCACCCGTGATAGCGATCCGATATATTAGCATTTTTAAAAGGAAATACAAATATTTTGCTATCTTTGTTATGATTGGCCAAACCCTCGTGAGTGACCAGTAAAAAGTCCGGTGGTCTGATCGGGTAAAGGTCATCTTACGAAGGATAATAATAATAATAATAAAGAGTAAACAATAACGGGTAAACCAATAGTTATATAGCTACGCTATAGAACTAATGATACATAATTTGGTCCACTAATTACAGGGCCACCGGTCAGAGAAGCAGTGAGGGGTATTGCCAATCTTTGTCCCCCTCCCCACCTTAAGTGTCCAGAAATAGGAAGACTTTCTCTTCCATCATCAAAATATGTTTTGTAGCATGACTTGAAAGACTTTAAAATGCATGTATTATCTTTTACGTTATTAATTATTATCAATATATATAAGTTTACTTAATTAAATTATGATAATATTTGTTATATCATGTATTCTTCCATTTATAATTTTGCTTGCTGTCTATAAATAAGCACCTTTTTGGGTTATCTTGAACATGGGGAAAAGGTGTTGAAGGAAAAGTAAAGAGAGAGTAATTGGCTATAGTCTGAAGCTGTATAACTGCATACACATATCTATATATATCTATATATACTCGCACACACATATAAGCAAGATTGATAGCCTAGTGCAGTGTCTCTGCCATCTCTCCCTAGACAAATATAAGACACCTATCACTAGTTATCAATGTGGCTAAAATGTGACCATATCATACTTAAATATGTAAATCATTACCAACCCATCATCAGTGTGGTTTTATAAACCAAAGATAAATTAAATGATCACTTAATATCACTTTTCATTTGACATGTTGGTCAATGGTGTCTGATGGAAATAAGAGCAGACCCATTCTATAACGCTCACCATGTCGGAAAATGTCTGATTGCTTTGACAGTGTTGGTTTTTAAGACTTCTCAACTACCGCACCCACTACGTAGGATTAGTATCCCTACCCTTGACGCCTGGTGCTTTCACAAGTTCACAAGTGGCTGGTGGCTAATCGATTACAGGTAATCGTGGATTAATTGATTCTACAATTCCTTTATCTCTACGTATTATGCCAATGGAAGTTATTTTAAAAACAAATTTTGTGTTTCTTTATTGCCATCTTTAACATAGATATTTCAACTAGTCATTTATTTCTGTTTAATTGTAGATGTGTGCAGTTATGGCATCACCAAGGAGTCCCGAGATGAAGACCTCTTCAGATAAAGAGAATGGTGTACTGCTACGTAATAACTCCATACATAGGGAGATATTAGACAAGCTCAAACATGAGTCAGTCGCTGCCGGAGGTGTTCATGACCCCCAACTGCTGTCAGAACAATTAGCAAATTATCATAAACAGCTGAGGTCATCTGCATTGGCCGAGTCACCGATGTTGGCAGCACACCATGCTGCCGAGCTATTCAGGCGCGAGGCCTTGCTATCCCTGCATTCTGTGCGACCAAACCTTGACTATTTCAATCTGGCAGCATTTCAGGAGCAGCAAATGTTGGCTAATGGCACTCAAAGGAATGCACACTCCCCTGTAACAGCTAGGAACAGTCAATCACCTAGCGGCAGCAGTGAAGATGGAGCGGAATCCATGTCACCAAATCACGCCCCCTCAGCTGGAGGTCAATGGACATATGAGGAACAATTTAAGCAGGTAAGCTATATTTAAGCAGGTAAGCTGTATTTAATAACTGCAAGCAGTACGGTAAGTATTTGTACTTGTTGGGTGTATTTGTACACCCAACACCGTCATACTGTCAAACTGAATAAAACTTTGTGTTTGCTATTTTATCAATTACAACATGAAAAAGGAGGTTTGATTTACTTAATGCCAAATTTTAACATATATTTCTTGGAACATAAATCATAATTAAAATGGATGATTGTTCTTAAATTCTTAAAAACTGACTGTAGTTGTCAGTTTTTAAGAATTTCTTAAATTCAGTAAAAACTAAACTTGTGTTGGAAAAAAAAGTTGCAATATTATCTTCAATATATTTAATCTCTGACATCACATAATTTCTGTGTCATTAAAATTTTGACTAATTCAATGGAAAAAATATTTTACTGACTGTACTACTCATCAGTAAAAATACAAAATAGTCATGAAATATTAAACTGTAATACCAAGTTTGCGTTTCTTGACAGCTTTCTGAATAAAGCTGTTTGATGGATGGGAGACTGCATAAGTCTGGGTTTTATGTGGATCTACATAAATCTATAGTCTAATTCTATAGTATTAGTAATGGAGTTGAGCCATGATATGGGTGTTGGCCAATGTAAGCAGTGATGTGATAAATTTGAATCATTTATTATTATCCTGTAATACTCTCCTCCATTCAATCCATGGATTAGCTTCTGTAGGTCCTGAATATGTGACACGGCAGCCACCCACCCAGTTATACACTTTACTATTACGCTATGCAACCGGGTGACACTTGCCAATATACGTGACATTGGTGACCCAGTGCTCCTGGTGTTAATTGTAATACGGATGGATTTAGCCATACTACTTAATTACTATATAGATATATAGTTCTGGATTAACAGTGATATGTGCATTAATTAAGTAGCTGTGACTGTCAACTCAGTGCATATCAAACTGGGAAGCAGATATTTATATAGTTCTCTTCGTGTGTATATGATAATAGAGGTAATAGACATGTATGCTGCACAGTGCGTAATGCGTACCACCACAATACCATTGTTACGGTGGCCTGCTGGCGCACTCGGCTAAGCCCTACTGGCATCTTACCATTCTGCATCATTGCTTTCATTTAAGAGTCTGATAATAATATAATAGTATATTTTAGATGTAAGTAGTGTTACTACGAAATGGTATATATTTTAGCAAAATAGCAGGGCTTTGAATCTCCTATACATACACTGAGAGAATAAGTTGTTCTATGTCAACTATTAATGGGTAAAGTGCATTGGTCAGCAATCACCTTGCACTATAATGCTGTCGACACGGCAGCATGCACCTCTATTAGCATGAGAGCCACACTAATAGCAGCACCGTGATTGTGATGAAATGGGTAACAGGAAACTGGGACCAACAGCTGAATTTTGAAAGTATATTACTATATGATAAAAAAGTAACAACTACCTTGCGGTTGGCAGTTCACCTCAATGCTGTTGTAGACAGCATTTTACAAGAGCATTGTCCTTGAAATAAACCGATGGCCTAATTCAGCACTACTGTATTAGTTCGGCGTTCGCACCATCTATGCAAGGTATAATTTGCCTCATTAATACCTCATAACTTTGTATACATGCATTGATATAGAAAATGGTAAATTTGCTCCATTGACATCATAACTTATGAAAATGACCAGCATATTATGTTGTATTTATTACACATCTGGTCACATTGTCAGTGCAACTGGTAACTATCACAGAGAGTCAAATGTTAGAAAATATATTTTCCACACAGAAGGAATTTAGAGGCATGATACAAATTTAGCTCGAGGTGTTTACCTCTACTTGCACTGTTGTAAAGGTAAAGGTTTCCGAGTACAGCAGAGCATTACTAACCATATAAATCACAAGTACCAATACAGTATTTGACAGCTTTGCAATTTTTATTGTTGTGTCAGGTTGCAGGTATTGATGTGAAATAAAGATATTCTAGTAATTTGTGTAAAATGCCTATTTTCAAAATATCCCTTGGATAAATCTCGTGGCAACCAGCACAATCTAATCTGTTCAAATTTAAAATCTTAAATATAAAATTGTGTTGCATTTACATGTACATACAAAAAATTTTTTGTAGGTCTTTCATCAACTAGAGTTTGGTAGTTATTGTTATTACAACATTTTGTGTTATGTATTTATAGCTGTATGAACTGGGAGATGAACCTGATAGAAGAGATTTTCTTGACGAATTGTTCGCATTCATGCAGAAAAGAGGTAATATTTCAAATTATTATATCATGTATTATCAGTTTATACCTTGCGTTATTAAAAGCACACATTTTGGCAATATCATGTGGCAGGTGACAAGCATAATATTGTTATTTTACTAATTAAATAAATTTACTTATTTGCATTGTTGACACCAAATTTAAAATTTGGTGTAAAAAAATCTTACAGAGAGTAGAAATATTTTAAATCTTCGTTTACAATTATTCATAATGTAGGATAAATATTACTCTATTATTATCGGATTATTTATGTTTTACAAACTCTCTAACATGGGACATTTCCTTTTGTGGTGGTCAAAAGGTCATATGAGAGAATTAACATGTGTGAAGTATATAAAGCATAGTTATTAATATGTAGCAGATTGAATCAAATTATTCATTATAAAATATAGATGAATATTATCAATTGAAAATTGGTAATGGGTAAGCTAAAATATACAAAACATATTATTTTATGAAGAGGGTTAGCAACATGTCGTGTCATATACTAGATGCTAATATTGTTTGCCATATTATTTTCAAGAATTCAATTATTGATTTGTGAAAATACTTGTGATGATAATTTATACGTAATAGTGGAAGTTCCTAGTTACCACTCAACATTGACCTAAGGCTAAATATTTAAGGGGAATATAATAGTGTATCCTATTCACCCGCAAACTGCCAAGATGCCTGACATAAAAGCTTCTTTATGAGTGGTAGTCAATCTGTTAATTGTGAATAGATGTTTATGTAGCATCTCCAGTAAAGGTGCAATAAAGCAACACATAGCTAAGAGATGTTATATATAAACTTAATTATGTGTAATTATAATGTGTGTATATGTATGGAGGGTGGATAGAAGCCATCGCTTACCATCTTGTGTCAACATAACATCAACAGACTCGCAGGCTCTTGTGTTCCATAGAGTAACTTGTGCTCTAACTTATGCTGCTTATATCTTGTATCCATCTTTATATGTGAACTGCTTCCGTAACCGCATTGGTTTGTGGGCATCAAAACTGCATCGCAAATGTCAATGGACATTAAAATTTTGGAATATAGAACAATGTCAGCACTGTATAAAATTTCATAAAAATGTGTTTCAGTGTATTTTATGATAACAAACTTTTTATAAAGGTTGATGGGAACCATACAAGCCATAACCTTGCTACTTGTAGTGTGGCCCCTGCCTTTTCTATGCTCTACGATGCATGTTGTGTAATCTGGATTGTAAAGTAAAGTCCTTGTCAGCAGGCCTAATTCTCCACACTCTAACCATATATCATCTCAAGGATTATGAGTTACCGTTGGGAAACCACTTCACTTTAAATGATCTCCATCCACCCCTTACAGCCGCTCTAAACGCAATCTATCCACTCCTGCGCTGCACTGAGAGCTTATTAATCTAGCAGGGGAAAGAACCAGCATTATATAGTAACATTAGCATTTACCTTATTATTAATTATTATACTAATAAACTATAACTCTTTATATCTGAATCAATGTGGCAATGCAACTATAATAGTTGATATATAATATACTCAACGTGGCCATGAAATTTATATTTTTATTAGACTGCTAATTAATACAACACCATAAGCAAATCAAACTGGTATTAAACTGAGTATATGTACGTAATATGAATTACAATTGATACAACACATCTGTTATGTATTCTGGATACAAATGCTAATTGTAGTATAAAAAACTAAGTAATTTGATTTTCATTTCTGTTATTTGATGATGATTTGCAGGCCTTGGAGGTATGTCTGCCCATCATAACGAAACTGTAAGCAGCTCGCAGCCATTAGCAAATGTAAATGAACAAAATGGGCCGGGTGCCTTGACTGATGCAGCGATAATACGTCCATTGGCCCAACATATTTCGTACATTTTTCGTTAGTTTTATAATATGTAGGCCGACTTATCGATGAAAGAAATGATACAGTACAAACAAGTGAACCTTATAGAGAATATTTATAACCCAGTGTGTGATCAAATGAATTTTCACCATTAAATGCAAATTATACATATTTATTAGCTGTATTAATAGCATTGCTATACACTTTCCTCACCAGCCAATGTTGTTGTGTCTCATCAAAACACAATCACCTTTATGAATGTCTGGGTTGTCGGGACCCTCGGGATGCCATCTGGACCCTCGGGATGCCATCGGGTCCCTCGGGATGCCATCGGGACCCTCGGGATGCCATCGGAGAAATCATTGCTACTCACTTCGCACGAAGCAAAATACTACTACAAATTTAATATACCTGTAAGATTTCAAAATTTGTTTGAGTAAATTGATTTAGTTAAATTCCATCTAAACCTTTTTGTGTTGCCATAGACAGGTATTACGCCAAAATTGGAAATTGCTATGAACATTGTAAGATGTTTTTATATCATATTTCCAAAATTAGCGGTTGTCTGAACTGAGGATTAGGATGATGCAATAATTAACTCATAGGTTATGTGGAGAATAACACCAATTTGTGAACTGCTGGTCTCATGTTATAAGTAGCTATTTCACAATAGACTATACATTATATATATATAAACATAATTACATACATATAAACACATTATAGTTTAATATATTTTAATGAAATTAATCCTGAGGTCTATCAAGTATGTGAACACTGATGAGTAGGCAAATTCATTGTGAGTAATATGCATATATTATGTACCCCATGTGTTGGCCATGTGTTGTTGACGATGCACATGGGCTACATAATAAATACACACGAAACTCACTGGTTATGTAAAAAATTGCAATTTTTATGCAGAATATTAGACAGGAGATTTCCAGTTCAAATAGACACAAGGACCATCCAAGAAAACGCCTCACAGTCACAGTGTATTGTTAGATTGTGTACGCAAGAACAAGGTCGCAACACACATATTCATATTTTTTCTTTTTGACATAAGATATTAATTTTATGAATTGTTTTAAGAATAAATTCTAATTTATAGATACTGAAGTAAATGTAGATAGAAATATTGATTTATATTTAAAATTTTTCGTTGTTGAATAAATCTAAATTCCAAGTTATAAAACAGTAAAGCGTCAGCAACCTCTGAGTGTAAAAATGAAATGATCAATTCAATCTCATAACAGTAGCAGGCTGGTAACATGTGATATAATTCTAATTGTCTATAGATTAAGATAATGACTTTGTCAAATTATTTCAAGCAAGTCAAGCTGTATTGAACGATCTTGAATGAATTAAATGTCATTGTACTAATTTCAGCACTTCTGTCTTGGTTTAACAGTATCATAACATGTCTACATAATTCATTGTCATGTAATTAGCTAATCAAAAATTTTCAAGGTAATTTTTCACTGCTAAGTACACCTATATGCTACTATTGCTACATACAACCATTAGTGCTACACCTAAACTAATACTGCTACTCTTACATGCAACTACTAGTATGGACTAACAGCTATTACCATAAGAATTACCCCAATGTTTTAGAAAGTATGGAATAATGCAACCTGCTATTTTTCAAGAGCGATTTAGCAAAATTAAATTTTTGTAAACTTTGAATGGAATTGCGTGCATCAGCCATTGCAAAATATATTACCAAAATATGTAGATACCAACTTGATGCAAACTGTGTATTGTATTTATTTATTTGCAACCCCTTTGCAACATAGAATTCCTGACTAACGGTGTAAGAATTCCAGTTTTGTAAAATTTAAATGGAGCCTAAATTTCTGCATTTTCTAAATATTCCGCCATTCTGCATAAATATGTCTAGCTTACTAGCCATTAACCTGTCTTGACATAGTACTCTTTCACTTAAAGCTGCAAACCAATTGGGAGTTATCCACTATACAGCTGAAGCCAAGTGGTGGGTGTAGTGGGCTGGCTTGTTATGGTGAGATAGAGAACTCTGGAGAGGGTGAAAGTGATGACCAACCATTGGCTAGCATCTAAGAACCTGAACTAAGCTGGTTCACTCACTGTCTAATTAGTAATTAGCCACATTATGACTTTCAAAAGCATAATTATAATTATTAAGATTTAACTGCTTAATGGGAAATGCAACCAGCAACTGGTCAAAGAAATTGCATTTCTTACATAATTATATAATTAAATAAATAAAAACCAACTAGCATTGTGGTTTATCCTTATTATCTTTAGCACCACAAACAAACCACCACCAGCCACACAATGATTCATTCACTGGTAGCATGTGGCATACCAATACATTTCTCCTTCAGGTCTGTATTTGTTGGTGCAAACATCTGCTGGACTGGACAGAGAATGTGGCTTTGGGTGGAATCTGCTTGACCTGGGCTAATGATGGCAGAATCTACACATAACAATAAATAAAATAATACTATAATTATCTCTTAGCTTCCATTATTATTGCTTGGTTACTATAAGCAATGTACAATATATTATTATATTTTATCTCTTTAATACAAAGTGAGACATTGGGCACTTTCGGGCAATGGTGGTGGGCAATGGTGGTGGTGGTGGGCAATGGTGGTGGTGGGCAATGGTGGTTGTGATGGTGGGCAATGGTGGTGGTGGACACAATGGTGGTGGTGGTGGTGGGCACAATGGTGATGGGGTCAAATGGACAGCAAGAGTTCGAACTCTATAGGATACTTTATTGTAATTTATAACTCACTTATTATATAACGAACAGTCCTACAGACAGCCACAACTACTCAACTTTGTACATCTCTATGCAGTTTCCCTTAGACAAAGATGGCCTCGCTTGTTGGTAGGAAGAAGCAAATGGAATCAGTATGCATGTCGCTATCAATCGCAAAATCAAACCGGCCTACAACACTGGCCTAATATTATATTTAGACAGAAAACCTTAACGTTCATAATATTTTATTCCAGTGAATATAATAGCTGTTCCTTAAATGAGTTCGATTTCAGCTTATTTTAAATTCATTTATGTTAAATTTACTCATTTTGAAGTGTACCTGCAAGAGTTGCGTTGTCCGAATGTGCCTAAATTTAGCATCGAAACTCAAACATTACTGAAACAGACAAGTGCTATTATCAGCCTCAGTGGGTATTATCAAGTCAGTGCGTTCACTCTCTTGATAATGTCTTAGATATGACATTGATATATTGCTAATGGTACAGCCAATGGTATCAACATAGAATCTGAATTTCACACCATGTTGTTGTGTCTGTGTGTATGGCATGAGATCCTGTCACAGAACATAGAGGCGCTGAGGATGGCAACTGCTTTGTATGGTTGATTGCATCAAGGTTAATGGTTTAACCACACTTTAACTTTCTTAGTATAGACACCAATATAGCAATGATTGATGCGTTTTAAGTACAGTAGCTAGATATTGACATATTATGTCTGTCTCTCCCTTGACTCGGTCACCAGAAATATGACTCATGTAATATAATTATGTAAGACAGAACTCTTCTTAAATAATTTGTCTTAGTCTAGCCTTCCCTAAAATTCCGATCAATCAGGGTACCGCACCATAATCTGTGCGCTTCGGCGAGATGCTTTGCGTCACCAATAGGAAATGTAAGATTGTTAGATTGCATAGGTGGTTGCAGCATCAAGTTTATATAGCAAAACACTAAATATTATTTTTATATTAACGGTAAAAAATGATCATAATATTATTATGAAAATTTCGGCTTCTGTCCAGAATTCATGATTTTATTTTCATGAAAGCTTTAATTTTGTTGTGTATGGTAATATTGTGGAGGATTTTCCAGCTCCTCTCGGCTGTATGACATTCTATAGTAGATGCACAGCCTATGTAGATAGCGTTCATTTCTTTTTATTGACATTACGTATCTTATTATCAGATTCGGCTGCTCTTTACTTAACCATATCGCCCAAGATACCTTTGCTATTAAGCTGAAATTCGGCAGTCGAATTGGGAAGGACCTACTTAGTCTGCTTGCCGAATTTCATATCATTCAGCCCAGGGTAATTCAGTTCAGACTGAATTCGGCTCCCACTGAATGTTGCACACTTTTATCTTATCTCTTATTATAATTCGGCAGATCTTTATTTAACGATATCAGCCAAAATACTTGTGCTATTGAGCTGTAATCTCATACATATAGTCCTCGTCCTATCAGCAGGTTCAGTACCAAATTTCACTTCATTTGGTTGACCCTAATTTACTGTATGACCCACCCGAATTTAGGAGCCGAATGTAGCTATCTTATCTCTTATTATAATTTGGCTGCTCTTTATTTAATCGTATCGGCCGAAGTACTTTTGCTATTGAGCCGTAATTTGGTAGGTGCAATCCTTATACTGTTGGTAGTCTGTGGTACCAAATTTCACCTAATTTGGCTGACTTTCATTTAATGTATGACCTAGCCGAATCTGGATTCAGCTGGGCCGAATTTCACTAATTTTTCCCGCCTTTTTTATACTATATAAGGATGCGGTTGGCAATTACATTCACTATGAGTCTTTT
>JAOQGN010136289.1:0-11508 GCA_027564295.1 Himantozoum antarcticum
TGATATATAGTTTTATACCTTTGGACAAAATACAAAGCAGGTTATGCTAATTTAGTTGCCGGTAGTACCATACCATTCAGTCACAAATAATAATATTACGTCCAAGTCCGAAATTAATTCCGTAGTGAATGAGTTAATAGTAAGATGGCTTTAGCTTTACTTTGTAGGCCCATGTTTGATCTCGTACTGGATCATAACAAAGAGCTTTTTCAAAACTCGCATCTGCTGTTTCCGTGTTCTGAGCCTATCGGGTTATGGTAGAAATGTGTTGCACTAACTTGCAAAATACAATGTTTGTAATTTTCTTTTCTCGCTTTCCGCAAGGTACTTGTTGAGAGCGACTTTCCTGTAACAACTTTCAACTTATGATCGATCTGAAGTTTGAGATGCATCCTAACATCACATAATTATAGCCACCAATGGTCATAATTATAGACCATTCAATGTGCCACAATATTATATTTACACAAATTGTCAACCAAAATATTTAAAATTATTGAGTAGGGAAAGCTCAATGGGATGAGGACACGGACGTCACGCAGGTAACAGGCGTTCCCATGTGTGCCACTTTACTTGATTTGTAAGAAAATCTTGAGCAATTGGGGTACACACTCGCTCTCAATGCCAAGAGAATCTGGGCAAGACTCCGAACCTGAAATTTCCCAGAGTGTGCTCCGGCTTTAAATCAAGAGCAAACCCAGCACCGTATATGGTGGTGGGCTGGGCTTCAGCCTCAATAAATTTCTCACTGTGAGACGAGAAACAAATTTTAACACTACTTAACATAATTTTTAACACCAACTTTTAGCATTTCACTCACTGCCATTGGTGGTCAAAGTCAGAGTAATCATGCTAATTGCCTATTTAATGTCAGAAATCTCTAATCTGAACATCTAAAATGTGATTCACACTTCACAGCTTGTAGGATATAAGCTTGTCAATTATATGTACAGTCCGAATTATATAGTCACTCTGACTACAGTCAGTTACTAAACAGGCATATCTACATTGCCCCTAGTTGGTGTTGTATAGCATTGTATTGCAGTGTAAATTGTATAGCATTAGTGGTACACAAATTGTTATCACAACCAGTTACCAGTATAACAGTGACCACTGCTGTGCTGAACAGTGACCAGTCTTGTGGAGTTGTCTGCTTGGGCTTCCAGTACCAGAGCCATATCACTTATATGGCTCATATCTGCCCATATATGGCTTTTATCTGCCCAGTATTAACGATTAACTAGGAACACATTGACAACTATATACTGTTTTGTACAACAGCTAACTATCATGCTATGATTTGCATTTACAAACAGCCTACCAATTTGCTATTGACAGTACTATTATAGTATGCTATTTTATACTACTTTGCAGGATCTCTTTTGGTTATTGCGGTCGATATACAGCTGCAGAAATTATGTCGTTTTGTGTCTCGCTGTGTATTGTTGTGGTATGGATATTAACTGGTCATTGGCTACTCATGGACGGTAGGTATTCAACACACAGGAGGACCAATGTTATATTAATACATTCGGTACAATTCCTTTTCAGTTTTGTCACCTTGACTTCGACTTAGATTTGAGGATTGGGGTTTGACGTCCTAAACCAGAAAATGGAAACTGAAAAAGAATTTTACCACATATTATAATTCTTACATTTTGTTATGCAAATTATAATATAATAATGATGTAGATGTCTTTTAAAAGTCATATTGCTACCTAATATCATACAGTGCTTACAATAATATTGAACTACTAATAGGAAGGTCGAGGTCGAGTGTAACTAGCAGCAGCCCACATTACATGCAGAGTCTACATTTTTTACCTACATTACATTACATTACATTACATTACATTACACATGTAACTCGACACAATATAGTCTTTTACTTGTACACTGACTCTTCTAAATAGCAGACCAAATACTCGACTACTATGTGGAGTGTTTGGGTGGACTGTGTGTTTGGCCATCCTCTTGCTAATAACTAATTGTAAAACCTCGTCGTAGGAGTATTGGTGGTTTCTCCACGATGAAAAGTTGTTGTCGAAAAATTGAAAAACATCAAATATAGAAATTATTGAAACTTACATTGCAATGCTCTTTAGCCCTACTACTAATACCCAGAATCTGCTTTTCTCCCCTTTGACGTAGAAAATTCCAATTATATTTTCTCAATAGTTTAGCTTAGTCCGCTGAGGACTACTTCAAATGCCATTCTCCCACAGGTGTGCCATCTTCTCGGAATAACATGCAGCATAGATCAATATTGTTGAGAATGTCTTTGTTTTTGTCCCAACCTTATGTACCGCATGTAGCAATTAATCGGCATTGTCCTAAAAAATGCGCCACATTTTTGAATCTTTATTATTTATAATGTAATTCGCTAATTTTGGTAAAAAAAGTGTTATGCTAATCATTGGTTTAGCTAACATATTATCCCACATGTTTTCCTTTGTTTATTCTCATCAACATAATTGAAATGTTTATCCTAGTGTAAGCTTTGTCCTTCATTTCAAGTGTTCAACTGAAATCAAGTTTCATTCCAAGCAGGGTCAAGTGAACTGTGATATTCGCTCACTTCAGCAGCCAACATATTTTGGCTGGACCTTTTTTCATATGCAATTATGTATATGTATGCAATATACATGCTCCAGGATATGGATATGTAAATGTTTAGCTAGTAAACCTGCTAGTAGATCTTCATCATGATCATATATGTTATAATCATGATGATTAATCTTGCTCAAATGCACTTCCATCCTTCCTGTCTATTCCTGTCTGTATGGTAATTGATACTGACAGTTATCACACTGTACATTGATATACCTAGTCACAAGTAGGGTACTTGTCACTCTAATTGTCCCCATCGATGAGCCTAATAACAATGTCAAAATAATGATTTTGTTTTATTTCAGCGTTAGGAATGGGTCTTTGTGTAGCGTTTATAGCCTTAGTTCGTCTTCCTAGTCTCAAAGTGTCAACTCTGCTTCTGGTTGGCCTATTATTGTACGACGTATTTTGGGTAAGTATTGTTAGCACACGTTATACATTGGATTTGTAGCATTTCTTAATAATCTGTTTGCATATAATTTTATGACAATAATCTGACTCCATAAGTGAGATACATGCAATATCAACCGTTCTTAGCCTTTCTACATTTATTATTACTTTAGCTGTCATGCAGTTAAGAATATAGCCTACAACAAAAGATGTTTTTTTTTAAATGCAAGATAGTTTTATTTTTTGTGTGTTCGCAAACTTATTTGGGATGATTAAATTTCTCAAAGCCTGCACTGCAAGACTTACGTAAACACATGTGGAAGTGATTCATATCGCGATTAGTTAATATAAAATTCTCTTGTTGACGTAATTGCCGAGTCAAATTGTGCAGGAGAGTATGTTCCAAAATCCCAATTTGGGGTTTTGGTTGATCTGGTGGCATGGCTTACAATGCTTGCTACCCAGGCTAGGAAAGTTGACGCATTATTACTAATTCATAGTGTTGTCTTCTCATGTTGCAGTACTATATCTCTGTACTGTTCCTGCTATGCACATATGCACCCACCTATATTCTCACCTTACATTACAGACATACAAATTTATTTACATTTAATAGTTGTATAAATTGAGACTTTGACATTCCTCTATTAAAGAGCTTCAATGATAATAATGTTTCAGCCTCCTCCCTACTAATCACTAACATTAACATGGTATGATTAGTAACTGGTATATTAATAAAAACTTGCAGTCAAATTGAGTTGTAACTGTAATAGACAAACCCAGTTATCTATGGAATGGCTAATATAGCTGATTATAGGAAAATGTATGGCTACTGCAACAGGATGCAACAGGATGCAAAGAGGAGAACTCCAACCAGGTGCACAAACAAGGTTGATATCTTTTGGCATGGGGTACTGGGTTCCCTTTCTTTCATTCTGTTTTTTATTGCAAAACAAACGAATTCTAATATATTTTTAAGGGGCCACTTGATTGGCTAGAGATATTCTCTGTTCTTCCTAGGCAAGTATAGGCCTATATCTGAAGAAAGCTGAGCAGTGGTGGTGACTTGAGTGCACTACATTGCACAGTGCACTACATTCACAACTCGATAATATATTTGAATGTTTCAGGTTTTCTTCTCCTCCTACATATTCAATACTAACGTTATGGTGAAGGTTGCCACCAGGCAAGCAGACAATCCAGTAAGTAGCTACTCAGACTACAGCTCTACACACACATGAGTATAACATAGTTTATATTGAGTTAGGTTTACCTGTGTAATAGTACTTTGCCTTACCTTTACATGTTGACTTGCAGGATATCCATTGTATATTTATCTTCATTAGATAAAACTTCCTTTATTTCGCACATGACTTGGGTTTATTTTTAAATAATGGCTGAGATAAAAATTTTGAAAGACTGCCTATTTATTTCTGATTCCATACATTGTAATTGTGCTATCTTTTTAAACCTAGTATAGTACATGTATAATACATTGACCATCAGTTACTCTGACCACACCACTGGCTCATGTATAATTAGTCTAATGCTGATTGCTCTCATAACCATTTGAAGTGGCTGAAACTAAGCCTGAAATTACTAAAATTTTGCTACTGTGTTGGCCACTAATGATCATATTTATTTTGCAGGTTGGTGCTTTAGCTAAAAAATTACATATATCTGGAATGGTGGCAGACGCTCCCAAACTGTCCCTTCCAGGGAAGCTTGTGTTCCCTAGTATGTCAGACAGCTCTCATTTCTCCATGCTAGGACTGGGTGACATAGTATGTATCGCCATGTTTCCTGTAATCCATATCAGTAGTGAACCACACCCTGTCTGTGTGGAGACGTAGACTTATTGGTCGCAATCTTTTGTTTGATTCGAGCAGTAATACTAAAAATAATTATTTAATAATATATTTTGGGAATTGTCTGATCGTGATGTTACATAAAATAGTGCAAACAACTCCATGTGATTGTGCTTATCAGTATGGTGGACTCTTTCAGTTGTATATATATGTGCCACACTTACGAGTACTGATGATTTAATTGCTCATTGTTTCTTTTACTAGTATGCTAATTTATATCCAAATAGCCGATCTCCAAACTTGTGTATATGAACTCCTCCTATTTCAATGATCAAGGTGTTGATAGATGTTTTTAACTTGCACCATCCCGATCAATAACAAATAACTATATTGATACTTGATCTTTTTTGAAGCTACAACAACTGCAATGTTATTAATCTGTAAATTTATTTCACGCTACCAGTTTTATCAGAACCTATTTGGCAGACAGAAGTTTGTTCTACTGGTTTATTTGCCGTGTCGTAATTATATGCCTACTGCCTACTTTGCATTGTAGGTGATGCCAGGCCTATTATTATGTTTTGTGCTAAGATATGATTCATATAAAAGAAAGCAGGCTGTGATAGATGGCACTGTAAATGCTAACCCGTCTTTCAGGCAACGAATTACATACTTCCATTGTTCTCTCCTAGGCTATTTCTTAGGTAAGCTCCATTTTCTATACATATAATTATGTTATTTTTCCGATTGTCAAATATTCAGCTTGAATGCACGACGTCTTGCTCATCATAATATTATGTTCAGCAAGTGAATAATCACCAAATAGAATGAAGCCAGCACTTTTAGACGAGCTGTCTTATGAATAATATCAGAGGATCATAATTTGATTAACGGTATGATTGGTAAACCACATATGTCATCACTCATCAGCCAGGATACAAACTTACACATGACTTTGACCTGAACGTGAAACGCAAACGTGAAAACTTACACTAAACATTTAGCATGCAGATATAATAAAAAACCAGTTGATGCATTCAGTTTAGGAATTTTTTTATCCCGGTGGAAAATTAAGTGAGAGGATAAATCCTAATACTGTACGAATCCCAAATGTTTTTCATTGCAAGGCATGTTTTATATCTTACATCTGCAACAATTCACATCATATTGAATTGTTAGACAGTAAATTATTCACGTAATTCTATGAATGATCTGCATTGTGCTTGTAGGTTTGACAGCAGCGACAGTATCATCAGAAGTGTTTAGAGCAGCTCAGCCTGCGCTCCTATATCTAGTGCCATTCACCTTGTTACCATTATGTGTAATGGCCTACGTCAAAGGTGATTTGGTTAAAATGTGGACTGAACCTTTCACTCAGAAGAAAGTCAATGAATCAAAAACTCTCAACGTATGACCAACTAGTATTCTGCGAGTCTAGTTGCTGTTACTATTAGCTATACGAATTGGTGTAGTAAACATTTTGTAGGTAATAGTAGGTAATAAGTAGACAAGTAGATACATGTACCCCTTGGTTATGTAACCGTTTTCATAGCAACCGATTTGCATTGCTATTTTGATCAAATTCCCTGTTATTTTATAAGGTATGCCAGAAATGAGTAGTAATCAAATTATACAAACTAGCAATTCCATGTAACATTGGAAAGGTGGATCTCAGATTTATAGCATGCGCTGGTTGTGATTAACAAGATAAATGATGTTAGCTAACTAATATACATGTTAGCTAGCCCATGGTCTCTGGTTTTTGTTGACTCTGTTATAAAACACGACTGATCTATGTTAGTTGCCCTGTGGTCCCTAGTTTTCATGGCCTTAGCTGCAATTATACTTGGTTTATGTTGACTAGTCTGTGGCCCAATTATGGTGGATGGTGTTATAATTAGCCTCATTCAACCTTTCCTACTTATTAATCAGTATTTTGGGTTCTTTGTACAGATTTTCTTTCAACATTTCTATTTTATTGATAATTATGCTGAATGAATTTATAGCCAGGACAATGCAATCATGTTTTGCATATTCCCCATACGCCTTGTTGTATAGAAGATTGAATTCATGTTATCATAGTGCATACTATAATATGCTCATTGAATATCATTATGATGCTTAGGTTAGTTAAAATATATTGTTTAAAAAATATTATTATTATCATTACCCATGCTATATTATCCAATTACGTTTTGAGATTTTAAACATGTAAAGTCTCCCGATTGATCTACGACTGGCAAGATGAACTTGCCAAACCTCGCTCGTTGCACATGAGACTCCTCATTTTGGGACCAAATTTTAGTGGTCCACCCCACCGTATTCATGAGCGAAATTTCCATATATTTACACTGGCTGGCTTCAGTCAGTCAAGGGATAGTCCCCATAAACATTTTAGGTGGGAGAAGAAAAAAAGCATAGCCCCTCCCCTCATATAATTGGCATTGAAAACTGGTCAACATTAGGTGTCAAAGAAAGAATGGTTGGTCTATGATGTGAAGGTACCCAAAAAATGAGGTCTTACAAATGTGCATAACCAGAGGCAGAGAGTAATCACACTTCTGTCAGTTAATATTTTCCATAGGCAGGCCTTCGATTGCATACACAGTGGGAAGTTTACCTTGATCAACGCATTCTAAGATGATTACAAATGTAGAGATTTGGTGAAATAATCTAAAGACTTGATTTGATGTCAGAACTGGATTAAGACGAGTTTGTGTGCTCTCTTCTCTACTGTATATTATTATCGCCACCAACTAACTTATAATAATGTAATGATATTTATATATAAGGATGATCCCGTCTTGAATGAGAGATTATGATTAGGACTAGATTTGTTGACTGAGATCGAGTCTTGGGTGGTTAATACGATTGAGTCGACTAGACTAGTCGATTTTAGGATGATGAGATTAGACGAGATTAGATCTTGTCTTCGCCTATTAATGGGCTGTGATGGAATTATAACACGTCCATGAACTACCTAGCCTGTACTAACGACATTGCACTATAATTATAGCTTGAACGTATGCAGGGAGCTACCAACTCTCTTGTTAGCTGAGAAGAGAAGACGGGCTGAAGGTAAAATTAATGTAGAAAAGCAAAAGCCCAAGTCATTAGTCTTTAGAGAAGGAATGTAGTATGGCGTAATGGCGAGCAGCCGATTCAGATTAATGACGTAGATTTGAAATTTCTTAGTTAGCTTATCTCGGAGCCAAACTAGATAAAACATCTGAAGCTGCTGTGATCATTAGTACCAAAATAAGAGAAAGCGTCCATATTCTGGTACTTCTATCAACTGGGTAAGATTTGATATAATGGGTACGATTTGGAGTCGTTACACATAAGACTTAAAAAGCTGAAATTGAAAATAAATATTTAATTTATTTTCATGAAATTTGGTGAATTGGAAAATTTATTTCCAATGAATTTGATACAATCATTGGAAACGAAAATAAATTTCCAATTCCAAAATAACATCTGCGTTGCTGTATGGGTGTGAGGTATGGCGACTGACATCTAGGAGAATGACATATTATGGCCTATTATCAGGAGAGTAGAGGTGCTTCAGTTAAATTCCTTGAGAATATTAAAAATACACTGGTTTGATAAGATCACTAACACAGAAGTGATGTCCAAAAGTAGACAGAAAGCAAAGTAGTAACAGTAGAAACATTTTTCAGCTTAGCTAGGTTCTAGATTGTGGTTTGAGGTTGGGGCGCGAATGCAATGTTTGTGGAGAAGACAACTTCTCCATCTACATTATTTTCCTAGATCATGGGCTATCTCAAAAATGGTCACTCCTGCACCTACCTCTAACAGAGATGGTCGAGTGTAGGCGTTGGAGATATCTTGGTCACTGACCAGACATGAAATAATTCTATTCCAGCTATAATCCAGCTTGGGATGGGCTCCTGAAGGCAAGAGGATGTGAAAGGTCTTAAAGACTCTTGGAGGAGGTTCTGCGGAAAGAGAAAGCTGCAGGATTGTCAACCTGGAATGAGGCAGCTGAAGGGTCGAAGGATCAGACCGGTGGAAGAAACTAATTTCTATGACACTATGTGCATTCAGTAACATATTAAGTCAGGTCAAGGAAGTCAAGTGGTATTATAAATGTCCTCTCCCACTTAATTTAATGATCTACAATTTAAACTACTGATACACAGAGAGGTGGACAAAGGCACAAAGCTCTGCTTACACTTCAATAGAATTTCTGCACTTGGTTCAACTATATATGGATTCGGTAACGCAGCATACGAAACAAAAACGTGCTTTGGACAGGTATGACTGCATTAATGTAATTCTAAATTATCTAGATTTCAGTTCAGCCAAACTAATCAAAACTCGCAAATATGAAAGCTCTGTTGCCAACATTGGTACCATAAGGTTGAAATGAAATTTGGGTCATCTACTAACTGTATAAATTGAGTTGTAGACCATACGCCGCAAAGCCGTACAAAAAGACGGCTTTGGTACAGCATACTGTGCATACACCAAGCAGCTCGCGATCGAACAGTATTCTATATTATGGTACACCTGAGCAAATCAATGTATAAATGACAAGATGTTGCATAATACTAATAGATCAAATGTAAAATGATCATGCATAAATTGTTTGATATCCATGGGATCTATAGCATACTAAAACTAAAAAATGTATGCATCTAATAAGAGGGAAACCATCACCCTTCATGATGTTGGTGATCAGCCATGTATAGCAGAGGATACAACAATTATAGCCGATACAAGTTAGTGATGGTGGCTGCCTCATAAAGCAATAATAATAGGGGAAGATAAATCTATGGGCTGCTAGTGACGTTTGCCGCACCATATTTGAAATAACTGTAAACAAACAATAGGTCTACAGGCTACAGTGATTGTCCAACAAATATTCACTAATGGAGTCCCAGTGCTTTTAGTCATCAAATACGGGCCTGACAATGGCCTTACAAAGAATACGCTCGTAATCTTGCCATCTTCTGTCTTTTCCTTGTGTTATACTCTTCGTACATACAACTAACACTCTCTGTTGTTGCAATTTGAAGCTTTAGACTATAAGCTAATCCTTCCCTCTTTCTCTTTAATGCCCTAGTGTATCTCACTCTCAAATCATTTACTTTGTTGTTTAGTAATATCAGCTGGCCATCGCTAGCCCAAATTTCCTCGTCTACCTCATCTATTAGATCTACAATCATGTCATAGTTGAAAAGTTGAGAATTGTAGACTTTTTCAGTTTTATTTTTATCGTCTTTAGTTGCCATCGCTGGTCTAGTTTCCTGGTTGGAGGTCGTGTTATTGTCATCTCCAACAGCATCAGTGTCGCCAGAGTCATGGTGAGTGTGCGAGTCCAACTCAAATATTCCATTACTACTTTCTTCACTTACTTCATAAACCTTTTCCGTAACCAGAACACCATCATCATGTAGAGACATGTCCCACAGAACACTCACAGGCCACACCACTTCCACACCCTCCGTCTCTGTACCCTTCAGCTAGAAGCTAACCTGCTAGATCACCCAGTCTAAGGTCCAACAGTAGCTAATGGCTACAGCATGACTAGCAAAGTCCATGCACAATCTGCAGTTTCACAATGATACACAATGATCAGCCTGAGGGATTTTACCCGTCACAATTTGTACTGGGAGTATTATCAATATCCCTTTATTTGAATAATAATAGCTGAATGGTGGCTATAAAGTATAGATGAGAAAGCATTGTCGGAATATGCGTGCTATACCAAAACAATGAGTATATAATGCATGTTATAGGAATAGAATATGTAGCATTAAGCACATAGCTTTTCTGATGCTTTTACATGTTTAACATTTACTTGAATACCTTTTCATTGCATATTTGGAAAGTTTAAATGAAATATGCAAATTCCTTACCTTTGAATCCTCTGCATTATTATCGGAGTGGATGTGATGTATTATTATTATTACATCAGTTCCAGGACTCTTAACCTATCTCAACTCTTTAAATCTAAATCTCTTAAATCTTTCTCAACCCGAGTTGACCTCAAATCCTATTGGCCCCATTTCTAGCAGTAACAAAAAATCCAGGTAGACATGTGCATGTATATCGATATAGACTATAGAACCATATAGCCAACTAGACAAGCACAATCGGTCGAAGATGTGGATGGTTTTCCACTCTCTCTCCTTTTCATTCCTCAAACCGCCTCGTAAGCCCATTATGCTTGGGTGGCTGTTGGCAAACATGAAAACTTTTCACCGTCACACGCGATTAGCACTCAAGGACAACACATGGAAGTTTTTCAGTATCTCTTTCTTTTCCGAATAGGTGGATGCATTATTATTCATTTGCAACATTGATTTACCCCTGTCTATATTCTAAATATTATGGTAAACTTGAGACTATACCACTGCATGCATTTATTATACATGCTTGTTTATTATACATGCTACATCGATGCTTGATTACGGCAAATTGCAGCGCATTGTTGGTGATGGATGGTACTGATGTGTCTCAAGAACACGCAATATGGGGGAAATTTTGTCCAAATTTTGTCTTCACAGTTGCCACACCTAAGAATCAATTCTTAGACCTTAGGCCATTCTTCAGTCTTCACTCGTTAGTAGGGACCCTTTCCACATTTGTTCTGTTTTAAGCTACAAGGAGTTCCCATTTCTTCACAATTAACAAGGTAGTTCTTCACTTTGTGGCAAGATCCGGTACCTCC
>JAOQGN010136400.1:0-11507 GCA_027564295.1 Himantozoum antarcticum
GCATCCTAGATGTTGACCGGGGGGTACTGATCTGCTCACACATTACTACTGGCGGGCTAAAAACAAATAATGGAAATATGCAAATATTGCATGAAAATTCAAAAACATACTTCTGAGAAAGAAAGTTTGTGAATTGAAATGATCATATACTGACAATAACATGAACAATCTAAGCAAAGGAAGCCCGAATGGTTAGACCAGGTTAATCAAATCACTGGTCCTGATCCGACTATATGCAAAACTGCAAGAAAGTATATAGATGGGAAGTAGTTAAATTACTCGATTTTGTAAAGTACTACTACTTCACGTCATTTACTCCTGATATATTTTCTGCTACATCATTGACTGCACCAACCGCATCCGTAACAACATTAACAACTTGCTTGCGACCTGCAGAAGCATAATGGCTATAACTGCTCCATCACATGTTTATGAGATACGAGTCACTATTTTATCCCGTACTTTGGATCAAAAGAAAGAATCGGTCATACACACTTTGTTCATTGATTACAGCTAGGCATTGGATCACATATCTCCAGCTATAGACATATGCAAACTACACAATTGTCTCCTGATGACACCCCTGTTGCCAACACACACAGCTTTCTAACAAGTAAGATGTCATCTGGAGGATTATGACAGTTAAACATAACGCCAACCACCGAATCGGGACTGATCTGCAAATCACAAGTTAGCCTAGCTGGCTCTATTTTCTGCAATGCTTTTATAAATGATCGTCTTTTAGATGCTGCTGAAACCATTGAGTATGCTGATGACTTCAATGCATGCACTCCCACACTGGTCAGAAACACAATTGCTACTACACAACCTCAAGCATCAGGAAGCGGTATAAGCAAGTGTAGCAAAGAAAATGGCGTTCATATTATTACCTCAATAACCAAGATAATATTATCCGGCATGAAGAAACATACCCCAATTGGCAATACTGAGATTGATCAGCTATGGATAGTGTGACATAGATATGATACTTGGTATGGATATGGAATTTTATTTATAATTATTATCTTAATTATTGCAATGAAATCGTTTTGATGGTAATTATATAATATTAGTATCAATACATAATTTGCCACCAGTACTATAAACCTGGATTTTGTTTTTAATATAAAAGACCTAACAAGATAACCCAAAGTCTGCATGATTAAAAGTTTTAAACTCCAATAGGGCGTTCCAAGGTTTTGCTACAAGAAGAGGATTTAAAGAGGAATACGAAAGGGTCCTTGGGTCGTTTGCCATTCTTGCTCAAAGCCTTTATGGAGCCTGCACAACAAAAGGCTCAACACAGAATTGAAAGAGTCTCCAAATAGGTTCAATGATAACGGCCTCTTCAGGGCTTAAAAAGCAATGAAAGAGGAGCGAAAGTGGCAGGGCTACCGAACGAAAAAGTAATGTCATCGTTATTTTTCTCTCTTTTCGCAAAACCAGATCCTATCTTTAGCTCATTTGCTATGAGATGCCTCACTTTGCGTCATAGTAACGGTTACAGTCAGGAGTTTTATAAAGAGTTCCCGGATCGAAAGGGCATGCAAACCATAACTCTCCTTTTCGCCTACTTATGTGCAACAGTGATAATTTATATATGCATATCTATATGGACTCAACATTATGTGGTCCATGTCAGTTAGCATGGACTTAATAATGCTGTAAACTTCAGTTGTCAGCATCAACTTAATAGTACTGTACAATCATGTCATTATGAATTAACCTTATAATAACATGAATGTCAGTCAGCATTCACTAATTGTTTGTGAACACATTTATTCTTTCAGATATAAATGAATGCACCAGTAACAGAGATAACTGTCACACCAATTCTATCTGTACAAACAGTATGGGATCTTTTGTCTGTACATGTGAGCGAGGCTTCACTGGGAATGGAACAACTTGCATAGGTATGTGAAACAGTTTGTAAAGACATACCGCTGCCGGCAACAATTTCGGCATTTAAAGACTGAAAGGTGAGTTAGGACTGATATATAAGGCTAGTTGATTGCCAGAGCAAGACTAAACTTGAGGTGAAAGCTGTGTCATTTCCATGCAAGTTGAGTTAAGCCGTTCCAGTTCTCCATCTCACCCTGCTTTGGTCAATAAACAAGTGGACACACGGATATTAATGTTTTTCTGTTTAATATTGCTATTTTGCTGGGCCTGTGCAGCTCTCGAGATTTGCAAAATGTGGTTTCGCTAGATCGGGGCTGTATTGCTTCCTGAAGAAAAATATTTTGTGAGTGTCAAAATACCCTCCAGCTATCTATGTTTTTCATTTTTATTCATTATTCTGAATATTTTTGGCGCCCGGTATCCAGTGCATGCAGCAGGCATCTGCTAAATTATTAGCATACAAATACCGGAGGTAACTGCATGTAAACAATGATAATAATTAGATCAAACCAATGCAAAATAAACTTATAACTACATGCATATCACTCTGGAGTACACAACAGGACTGAGCAATACAGCATCCAAAAGCATCTAAGCTTGTCTCATAATAGATAGCGGTTCTAAGGCTACTAATTAACCTTAAGTCACATTTTATGTACGCTCTTATTCTCGACAAACTTGACTAGTTTTTGAGGTATACTTCAATAGCTGCTAGATCTTACCGATACCACATTACAGAGCTCAGCATCACCAACGTAAAGGTAGTCAGTATTCAAGAGAGGAGTTATAAAAGTTTCAACATCATCTTTTAAATTTAGATTCTTCCATGTTAAATTTGACATTATTAACGTCACTACCTCTAAATCACACAATGCCACAGGAAATATTAAGAATATCATAAGCCTCAGGCTTGATAATTTTGGGAGTGGGAAGAACACATTATTTCCGTGAGCATACGACTATACGGATCAATGATCCAGATAGGAAGAATTAACCAGCTACAACTGTCAACTGAAGTCGTCCACTCCTCTGTACAAACTCTAGCCTTATACCACATACATGTACTTTGTTGCCCTAATGTATGGTATACAGCCGTAGAAGCAGCAACGAAACCTCTGGCGAAATGTGTAAAGTTTGGCAGCAACATCAGCAGCAAAACCCTTCCCAGCCATACGGTGTAGACTATAGTCTGTCATTATACATAATTATATGCATAATAGTCAACATAAGCTCTCTTAGTAGGCAATTACATGTATTCAACAGTAACCTGCCTTCACAAACAATATGCTTGGTCAACACCTCTAAGGGTATTTACACCAAGACGTATTGTAAGACAAATGCTGGGCAGAAAGGTCTACTTTTAAGACACACTAATTATTTAAATTAACAGACATATATAAATAGCAAGATATTTACATACTTTTTATTACAATTTTACCACTTTTAATATAATAATTGTCACTGCTGAAAAATGATACCTTCAAACCGTATATTTAGTATTTGTTGTTGTACAAATTGTAGCCACTGCACTAAAAAGCATATTCTATCATATGAGCAGCTTTAAATAAGCGAACTAGAATAATATGATACTTCTGCCTAGGAAGGCCAGTCGGTATAAATGCTAGTGAATCGTTTTCATTAACATGCAATGTCAGCATATGCTCAATAATACTATGAATGTCAGTCAGCATTGAATTATAATACTGTGTATGTCAGCCAGTATTTGCTTATATATATATATATATTCTTACAATAGTATTCTTATTTAAGATGTAAACGAATGCACCAGTAACACAGATAACTGTCACGTCAATGCTATATGTACGAACAGTGCAGGATCCTTTAATTGCGTATGTAAACCCGGTTTCACTGGAACTGGAACAACCTGTACAGGTATGTGTAACAGTAGCTATTTATCTATATCTGCCAGCGGAGATTAATAATGCTTAATAATACTGAATAATACTTAGTAATACTATGTGTCAGTCAGCACTTGGGAACTGAGAAAGCACCTTTGTATTGTTTCTTCTTCACTGTTCTAGTGATCACTGGTTATTTCCAAAATGCTCCGGATTGCACCAGGCTCCATTTTACCGCTGCTAAGTTTGCCATCTCCACGTTTGTCATTAAAGCACTTGTAGATAAGTAGCTTCAGGTTGGGACTTGAGAGTTGGGGATTGGGGCTCGGGTTTTGGGGTTTAGGGATTGGAGTTTGGGATTTGGTGTTTTGGCAACTAAGCTGGCCAATAGGAAGGCTGGTAAGAACTGTCCCAATATTCCAGGATATTGGATTTCTGAAGGAAAGAAGTTGTCAACTCTAATTTAATCAACAGTACTGTCTGTCATTGAGGAATTGTATCATCATAGTTAATCGTCGATACGTCCATGAGTGTTCGCTGTACTCTCTACAACTCTTCAATATTATACAATAAAGGCCTTGCAACAACTTAGTGCCAATGACATGAATTTGAGCTACTAGGATTTATAAACCATTTCTAGCTGATCACACTTTGGGAATTTAACCCGAGTTTTGTCTATTCGTAAAGCTATATCGTAAGGCAAACGGGTTCCCATGGTTTGCCTTTGTAAAGTTTATTACACTTGTCATGGTAAGATATATGATGACTTCAGTAACTTGCATTCCACAAATTGGTTTCCGTTCCAGGTCAAAAAAGGGAATCAATACACCCAATCAAGTAAGATACCATTAAGCAGTACAAGCAAATAACATACAAGGGTTTGTGGTTTAGTAATACTCGGATCCCGGTTTAGTATACGATTCCGGGCCAAGTGGACTGGTTTGGGGTCTCGCATCAGCATTCCGTATTTTCGAATCAGGTTTGATTGCTGTACATTGTAAGGATTTTTCAATAAAACTTGCATCAAGAAGCACACAAGTATTATTTTGTTCTAATTGTACTAAGAATATTTACATTATTACATTTTCAAATTAAATGGCACATATTTATAAATACTAAATAGCACATTTTTGCCATTTCTTGCAAAATTTACTTACCCGAGTGATTATTTTCAATCATTCACTGCAAACAGCTGATAGATGTTGCAATAGATAGCGTATTTGCTTTAGCCCAAATTCTTTGAAATCACTGTTATCTGTCAAATATGAAGGCTAATGCGGCCTATTTAGTATTCACTATGAATTTCCGGAAACACATGTTTTCTAGCAAATTCCTTTTGGTTCTCATAGTAGAGTTTTCTTCCCATTGATGCGAGGAAAGATAACTCATGAGAGGTTGTCATTATTATAATGTACATATATATTTATATGATATTGACTACTTATCATAAGTTATAGCAATGTTATAAGTTGAAATCTCATAAATTAAATAATCTTTGAAGATCCCAACTTGGAAAATTCAAAAAATGTTTGATTTAACCAAGTTGCACTGTAAATGTTAGGGTATCCATTTTTATATCTCAAATCACATGATTGCATATATATCAAAGTTATACAATTGCAACTGAAATATTGTTGAAAATTATAATGTAAATATCACATCATCTCAATTTGATCAACAAAACATTGTATCTTATCGCATCTTGCAGAAATGCTGTATCCTTTCAGTGTTTTTCTTATTTACTGGATTGACTTTATAGATCCCTATTATGCAAGAATATTACCTGGCAGCGGAGATGGTAGAAGCTATGGTACAATTCAAGTGAGACGTAATACCACTGCCTGGGGAACAGTGTGTGATGATTCCTGGAACTCAACAGATGCCAGAGTTGCATGCAGGATGCTGGGATATCGGTAACTATAATAATAATAATATTGATAGTAATATTAATATTTATATTATATTAACAGCATTACAACTAACTCTCGACATCATAACTCATTTAGCAAAACATTAATCACAAATTTCTTATCAATATTATGAATGCAGCAAATTGTCCCCATATGTTTACAGCAAAACACATATTTTGATACTTCAAAATTGCAAACGATAGAATCTAATGTGTATGTGTATGTAGACTGAGCACTACAATAGAAATATGCTATTTGGCATATTCGTGTGTGCGTATGTAGACTGCACAGTATGTTAGATAGAAGTCACTTTGAATATCTATGTAGACTCAACACTATTGTATATGGAAGTTACTTTGAAAATGTGCGTAGACTGAGCACTACATTGGGCTTTATATCTGTGTGCATGTGAGTATTATTAAAAATTGCACTAATTATATACTTGCAATGTATCGAGCATTATCTCACTCTGTTTTACATTGAGTGCTATTCATGCATATATTGCTATCATTTTCAGCACTATCTGCATTTATGATGCTTATATTGATATGGTAGATAATAGGGTCAATATAAGTTGACAATGGGCATATTTATGTGAGCATAAGCCAACTAAATATATTTTGTTTAGGACTGCTAGGAGTGCTGCAGTTAGAGCAAGATTTGGACAAGGAACAGGACAGATATGGTTGGATGACTTGCTGTGCACTGGAACAGAGCAAACGCTGGAAGACTGTCCATCTTCAGGGTTTGAAATTACTATCTCTGATATTGATGTTTATGAGTACATTATTTGTGAAATAGAGTTTTCGCATAGCAAAGGCTCATCAGTGGCCGCTACTCAAGCATGGCCATAATAGACCCAGTAAAAATGCTAAGTATAATAATTATAATAATAATAATAATATTAATAATAATAACAATAACAATAATAATGATAACATTAATAATAATAATGATAATGATAATAATAATAATAACAGTAATAATAACAATGATAATAATAATAATAATAATAATAATATTAATAATAATAATGTTAATGATAGCAATAATGGTAATAATAATAATAAGCATAATAGTAATAAAATTATGATAATGATAATGATAATTATAATAATTCGATCATGCTCACAATTCAATTCATCACCTTGATATTAAAGACGCGTACCAGTAATAGGTGTTCGAAGAAAGTTCGAAGCTCCGAGCGAATTCGAAGAAACTCCTACGGTATTTGGTCAGCTCACCAATAACCACCTGAGCATAAAATCTTGATCCGCAGACCGCATTAAAATTTATGTGAGATTGCGTTGAAAATGTGATTTTAATGATTACACAAAAATCTCACCTCTGCTTGTGAAATAAGTATGTGTGTTGGCATTCTGGTTGCCTAATCTGCCGTCGGAATCAGCTTGCAATCTAAAAACTGTCACCATCACTGTATCACTCTAAGATGACCAATACTGAGATATTATCTGTGAAAATATTACAAGTAGTGAAAATAGTAATTCAATTGTGCTGTGGAGCAGATATTGGCCACTTGCTCAGGTGCCACTTACTCATTGGCTACATAATATATTTTGGATTGAGCGTAATTTAATTTCTGAAATATGCAAAATTGTTTAGTTTTGATATTGTGTAAGAAACAGTTGGCATAGACACTTCAAACTTTTACCATTTAGCACAAAATTCTACGAAAGAAAGATATAATATAAATTTATATTATATTTAGTTGATCATTTCAGTCAGTCGCCGAGTTAGTATGATTACTACTGGTGGGATGGTGAGTATAAGTCTGTGAGCGAGATCAATAACTAGTTTTAAAATATTCCACTTTGCTTACTGAACTTCAATAAAGGTGATACAAATTGGTTCGCTAGTTACTGCATCATATTTTGAGGTACTTGATGAACACATTGAAATTTGTGTTATACCTTGTAATATCTTATTTTGTTAAATCTGTGACATCTTGACAAATATTTCCGGATTTCAGGCTGTCGCAAGGACACGAATTTGACTCGTACTCATCTCTGTTTTATAAGTTGCTGGGATAATTATTATTGGCAGATATGTGAAAGTTTTGTCTATTGGACGATATGTCTCGTAGCTCTAGTGCCATTGTAATTTGAACTAATTATACTGTTTATAATAAGTCATACAAACAGCTTTTACAAAGGATTTCCAGCAAGCTGCAATGTGATTTTGGAATCCATAGAGGTTTCTCGTGGTCAAAACATTATTTAACTGGCACTATTCACTGGTTTTGCGGCTACCTAAGAATGGTTGGAATTTATAGCCCAGCCCGTCATTTTCTCCTGTGTCCCGGTATTAACTGGCTCAAGATCACTAATGCATAAAGCACACAGAGTTATTTTGGTTGGATTGACTAGACACACACCAGTGCTTACGGAATCAAAACAAAATTGGACACTTGAGCAGTGACTATAAACTGAAGTAATGCTGCTGATCTGTTAAAGTGAAACATTGCAGCAATCTCTGAATCCAATATAACAGATCATACCTATCTTAGGCCAAGCTAAGTTAATTATTAGATCTGTGTCCCCTCGCGTGACATATTTTTGAGGCTCTCCTAACAGTAAATTTAGCACTCAATCATCAAGAATTGGGGATAAATGGAATCTCAAATCCCTCACTCCCTCCCCTAGTATTAGGTTTTGGCATTAAAATCTTGGGCAACAATTTAGTGGAAGCATCCTGAGCTGGAAGTTTGTCTTAAATGACCCCATTTTTTAAAGCATCTGTCATTATATGTTGAACTTATATAGATGGATAATATAATATATTGTGGCTTCCATATGGGAAAATTCAAAAATGAATTTGTATCTTGACCTCCCTCATCGAATAGTCAACATCTGTAAATTATAAGGCTATAAATTTAAATACCTTACTGGGTCATCCTTACGACTGAACATTTATGACGCAGCTCTAGTAATCAATTGAGTTTGACCTTATAATGCTTTGTTTGTACTGTGGATTGGTGTAATCCCTCTTAAATAATTTTAATCTCTATTTTAGTTGGGGAAATGACAATTGTGACCACTCTGAAGATGCTGGAGTAGTTTGTGCTGGTAGGTATGCTATAGAATTAAAGTAATTATGTGATGAGAATAATTATGTGCAGTCCTTCAAACAAAGTCAACATTATGTCTGGGATCCCTTATATCTATATCCCACATTTTCTACAGTAAACTCAAATTCAAGGTGCATCTGGACTGAAAATGATTGGGTAATGTGCGATCTCTTGGTTATACCATGACCTGTTTGCTGCTCTTGGACCGTTAGTCCGTTATTGTCTTTTATATGATTTGATCACCAGATATATGCTCTATATTATTCACTGGTCACTTGTCTATCAGTTCAAAAATAATTTTATTGTCATATTTCAATAATAATATAGAATTATAAATAATAAATATCAACTAAAACAAAAAATATTTCGAATTTATCAATTTAGAAAACTTTAAATTTAAGAGCAAGGATATATTTTAACTCTTTCCATATCGCAGCGCCATATATGGTGTCGGTATGGTTGTGGTAGCAACAAGCCATTTAAATTCAACAAAAAGGGAGAGAGAATTGTCCTAGCTAAATAATGTTTAGTTTGTAGGAAAGGTAACGTATACAGTTTCAGTTTTCATCTTGCAGCATATATCAATAACAACCTCAAACAACAGGGCGAAACAAACTATATTATTTTCATAGCGCGGTTTTTATGTCACGCGCACCCAACCCCATAAAAGCAGAGATATCTTGAGTTAGAACACAGGTAGAAACCCAAATCTTTTTCAAGATGTAGAGGGCGAGTTTACACACAAGCCAATATATAACTTAGGTAGCAACTGACCTAATTTGATTATGATTTAATGCGGATCGCGATATTTTTCCTTAGTAATCCAATGACGGGAGTCGAGCAAAGCGAGTCGTTCATAGTTTATGATAACACATGCACATACTACTAAACACAGAAAAGCTGGCTGAATATCAGATGCACTCAGCCAATTTCTGTAGACGACGGGAGGCTGTATGTGCAAACCTATCACCAGTTGCAAGGCTAAGGTGCTGACTGCGACGTTCCTAATAACAATTTCTGACAAATGTTACCAAACTTTATGCAGGTTGTTCTTCTCCACTTCGTGAGCTAGCTTCAAATACTACTCCAAATAACGGTTTATAAAGCATAACACAATTGTGCAAATGTGCAACATTAGCAAAAACTATGAATCTTACGGTAACTGTCTAGAAGTTCTACTTAGAGTAGACTGTGTTCACTGCATTGGTTATAATTTTTGAACAGATCGTTCTAATGTTGTGTAAATGGTGAAACCCCACGTTCATGAGACTTTGGTTACACTACTAATAGGTAACGCAAATTATAATTTGGGAATCCACTTTTTTCAAAAAACTTTCTGGGTACTATGATCACATGCACTAGTTTCATATAACATTGCATTGCCAAAAATATTGTTCTTCTTCAAAGTGTCTTTGAATTTTTCGAGAAAACTTATTAGTCTTTTTGTTAAACAAAACAAGATATTTCGTTCTCTTGTAATTTAGGTAGTATGATACCTGTATCTACACTATAATAAACAATGATTACTGTTAACCTACCTTTAGTTAGTTAATGTTGCGTCATATCTTATTATTTAAAATGATGTTCTTTATTAATTTTAAGCAAGGGCCTTTTCAACTCCCTGTTTTAGCGTGTAGTAATATAGTCATAAATAAATGTACATGTATTATCTTTATTTCATATTGGTAGCTACACTGTTTTTAATATTAACTATTAAAGTGATACAAATATGCCTATTTAATATTTCTATTTCATTATAATTAATGTGTTTTACTAGTTTAAAACAGTACATTTCAGAGCTATTTTGAACAACATTATTAATATTTTTAATATTAAGATAATAATCAAATTTATTATCAATAAATATAAATATATCTATAAGTAGTAGCTTTTTAATGTTATTCAAGTTATAATTATGACAAATTAAGTAATTGATTTAATTATTACTTATCATAATAATAGTCACTGGTAATAGTTCATATTATTTATGTTGCAATTCTTATTACTAAAATAAAAAATACATTAATAACCATATATTACGGACCATGTTTTGTTTCTTTGTTTTATTACACTATTATGAAAGATTGTGCTGTGAATCTATTAATTATATATATTAATTTACAAATCAAATATAAAATAATATAATATATAATAATTTATAATCACATATATTTCAATTTGTTTATTATAATACGATAATAGTACTGTTACTATTATAGTACTAGAGAATAATATAATACTAGTATCCTACAATACTATTAATATCGAGATAGAACTAAGTATCATGTTCATATTTATAATATGTATAATTTATTATGTATGTTTTTTTTCAATTTCCATCAATCACAGTTCCTGCTATAATTTAATATTTGTTCATATTGTTATATCTCATTATTATTACTACAATTATTTTTCATTAATATTATTACTACTACTACTACTGCTGCTACTGCTGCTGCTGCTGCTGCTGCTGCTGCTGCTGCTGCTGCTGCTGCTGCTACTACTACTACTACTATAATTATTATTATGATCATCATTATGATCATGATCATGATCATGATCATGATCATTATCATTATCATTATCATTATCATTATCATTATCATTGGCAATTGCCAACGCCATTATAATTATTTTTATTTTTATTGTTATTATCATCATCATTATCATCATCATTATCATTATCATTATCATTATCATTATCATTATCATTATCATTATCATTATCATTATCATTATCATTATCAT